>OZ030397.1:18831343-19014340 GCA_964023965.1 Melinopterus prodromus
TAAAATAAAACTACACTCATCGCTATACTTTATTTACAATTTTCTCAATTTATCGTTTTTACAATTAGATATAACAACGGGTTGATATTTCTTATCAACAAACAATCAAATTGGTGATCTTATTTTATTTGAATTTTGTATTTTGTACTTTGCTGCACTAGAGAGGCAACGTTCCATAGCGGTTCTCCAACCTGTGATGAAATCAGCTGTTTTCGAGTGTGACAGCCATAGACATTTCTGTGGTGACAGCACAAAAAAATATTTGTCAAAATCCTGGCTACTATGTAGCTTCATATCAATGCAGATGCGACCGATCTCGATCAAATAGAATTTGCTCTTGCAGCTAAACTATTAATTTTACCAAAAAATGTCATAGGCATAAATTATTCAAAATTTCGTCTACTTTAATTTATTATTTATCTATTTTGACGAAATTACAGAAATGACCAAAATCGTTGAAAAATGCTAAGAGTAAATAGCCAGTTCCTTTGGACCATTTTGAACCAAAAGCTTTTCAGCTCTAAGTTTGGTCATAAAACTACTAAATACGCACTTTCGTCCCGATACCTTTAGTAGTTTCTCCGGAACCGTCGTCACAAAAATCGGGTACACACACACGCACACACACACACACACAGACATTTTTTTGTACCTTGGTCAAAAATGTTCAGGGGACCCATAAAGACCTATTTCCGCTAAAATCTCAATTTTTTTTTTCGGCATGATTACAATACTTTACATACTGCGTATGATAAAGTAAAAAACGCAATAGTTATTTAACCAACAAGTATATTAAAAAGAGCGATTAATGATCGAGACTGTTTAACGCGCGAGCGCGTTAATTGTCGACATCATTAATCGCTGTTTAATATTCGAGTTGGTTACAAAATTTTTCCGTCGATCGTATTCTTCTAGCGTCGTCTACATAGATTTTTCTTCGCCGATGTCTTTTTAGGTTATATGACAATTTATGTAACTTGACGCTGACAGTTCTAGAGAGCGGTATGTTTTGATTGGAAGGTTTCATTTCACATATGTTCGATTGGCCAATCAAACGACGTCATTGCGTCTTGTGATTGGCTATAACAAATCATGCATTAATAGAAATCGTGCATTAATGGAGTACTTTAATAAACGATCTCCTATTCACTAAACTGGCTCGTAAATAAACGATCGACGGAAATAGTATTTATCTACGACTCACATATAATAAGTTCATTGCATACGTATCTATGACTATATAATCCCCATCATTATACGCGCCAATGATTATAATGACACTAGCGTTGTATAATAATGACAGTTCGTTCAAATAAAGACCTCATTATTTGAACGAACTGTCATTATTATATAACGCTAGTGTCAAAGTATGTCAAAACCGACGTGGATGACAGTTATGTGACAGTTTGCCTCGCCATCATTGACAAATACATTAAAATATTTAGCATAAAATGAAATTTATGAGTCGTAGAAAAAACGGCGTATTTGACTCGCACATAACGGATATAAATCGCTCGCATGATTACACGCGTAAACTTCATGCTCGCGATTTATGTCCTTAATTATGTGCTCATCAAATAATATACTATAGTCTTTCACACTACGTCACCTTTTATTCAGGGCCGATTTATCCATTAGGCGAGTGAGGCAGCTGCCTAGGGCGGCAGCCTTTTTTAGGGCGGCAAGTTTTCTTTAAAAACAAAATTTATAAATTTTTATTATATTTTCTGTTTTTGTCACCCAGAGTTGAAGTTTTTTTTCTAATAAAGTTATACTATTCTGAAAATATCAATTTTTATTTATATATGGGGGCGGCAAAAAGAAAAATGCCTAGGGCGCTATCATGCCTTAACGCGGGCCTGCTTTTATTACTAAAACAAATCTTGCCCCCCCCCCCCCTGGAACATTTTGTAACGGCGCCCATGGGTGTGATGAGTATTCTGAAATCAAAGGGTTGGCAACACTGCACTGAACGTCATCCTAGAAACAAGGAGAGGTGCTGGAAGAAGCACTGTTTGCAATAAAGAAGGAATATGGTGCCTGTGTGCTTAGGTGTTGTGACTTGTGTATCGCCGAGTGAAGTATTCTGTATGGTATTCAGTGGCATCGAGAATAATAACATTGGATCTCTTCGTGAAGCCCGTAAGTTTTGCATTTCGCTCGAATGTGTAATCACCGAGTAATTATCAATGGAAAATGGTATCTACGAGAGGTGTCAAATTGAAATTTTTTGAAGGCGAAAGAGTATTGTGTTATGAACCAGATCCGACAAAGGCAAAGGTCTTGTATGATTCTAAGGTAAAAGCATAACCTACGAAAGCTAATCTCCTTGCAATGGTAATATTTATTATTTAGGTTTTGGAAGTGATTGCACATAGGGATGATCGAGGTCGCAAAGTCGTTGAGTATTTGATTCATTTTCAAGTAAGGCTATTTTCGCAAATGTATTTTGTTTGGTTTTTAATGCATTTTTTTAGGGCTGGAACCCGTCTTGGGATAGGTGTGTAAGTGAAGAGTTTGTCTTAAAAGATACAGCTGAAAATCGCCAACTGCAGAAGGATTTAGCTGAAAAATCCCAGTTGCATTTGTAAGTTGATAATTTTGCTTTTTTTTTTACTAGTTTTATACCTATACCCTCCCTACACCTCTACCAGCAACAAGTTACACCGACAGCGGTGCGCAGAGCGTGAATATAAAGCTGGCCATAGGTCAGTGACACATACTGTTAGCAATATGCGGTTTTCTAGTCGACACAGCAAGATTGATAGAACTCGGTAAGAAAAAATGCACTACTAGCTTGATCGACTAGAAAACCGTATATGTCGTATTTGATGTGTTTCTGATCTACAGACTACCTTTAGGAATACACGTTCAGGGCAGCACTCGCAAAGCAACTCGTCGTTTTTCAAGGTATACAATATTTTTGTTGTAGAGGTGCATACTTATATAGAAAGGAACGAAAAAAACGGAAGCTGAGCGATAAAGTTAATGCGTCTTCAGAGGATGGCAGTTGCGGCAGCCCAGCTCTGATGGACGAAGAAGATACTGTAAGAAATACCTCTAGCTCAGAGGAAGAATCCTCTGGAGACGACGAAGGTGTTCAGTTAGAATTGCCACAGGAGTTGAAGATTAGGCTTGAGCATGACTATCACTTAATTCATAATAAACATAAGGTAAATTTATTTAGCCTTATTTTCACCAGTAACGGATAAATTGCTGTCGATGGAATAACCTTTATGTCCCAACGGAATCAACGTAATCCACTAATTCTAGGGGTGACTAGTGACTACTTGTCTTTTTTTTTGTTTTTCAGAAACATAAATCTTGAAATTCTTCTGGTATCAATGCCAGGTTTTAATGACCTGATCCCAACATTGACTGCTCAACCACTCAGAAAAAAAAACACATTGTTATACTATTATGCCTGGAATTTTTTATATGCTAATATGCTTAATCCACACAATTTGTTTTCAATGATTTTTAGTATAACGGTTTTCTCATTTACAAAATATACAATGGCATTTTCAGCACGACAAATTAGGGTTTCTCACTAGAAATTTACCTACCTGGACAGCAAAATTTGCATTTGTATGACAAAAATTGTGTTTTAATGGCAGAATATGTGTATTAGCGACAAAAAGTGTAAATGAATGACAAAATATGAGGTGTTACTACAAAAATGCGAAATGAATGGCAAAATGTGTTTTAAGGGGGTCTTCCACTTAAGTATCCTATCTATTCAAAAAAGATAGGCCAATTGAAGTGATAGCTAAAATCTTGCATCATATGTGTCAACCTGTGAAAATTGTGAAAAACCTAAGTCATTCCATGTGAAATCGCACACCTCTGACCCTTGACCCCTCTGATTTTGACGAAACTTGCAGGATATGCTTGGGTATACACCAAGTGAATACCGTATCTGCAGTTTCTCGAAAAAAGAAGTGGTTTGGGTTTTATTGGCTATTCCCAAAACCCGGTTTTTCCATGCACGCCAAGAGATTTTTTTCTGTATCTTGGGATTGAATTCAGCTAGAAAGTTGTTCGATAGCTCATTTAAAAGGTCATGAAGCAAGCTCTCTTTCTTATTCATATCACAAAAATAAGTTTTACTGAAATTTTTTGTATTTTGAAAAACAAGTAACAAATAAAACTGATTTTTGACAATGTACCGCCATTTTTTATATGTTATGTGCCATGGCTTAAAGAGTATGTGTATAAATTTTGGGGATAGAAATATTCTAGTTAAGATAGAAAAAAAAATTGTTTGCATACGTTTTATATGTGCCAGATATTATAGGGGGTTGCTTGAGAGAATTTTTCCATCAATTGCTGTATTATTTCCTTGCCTGCTAGTTCAAAATCCTTCCTTTGCTCGGCATCAGTTGTAGGTGGACTATCCTGGAAATCAAGATTTTGACCCATTGCTCTTTCAAGTGATTGTCGCACCACAGCCTTTGCTTTATTAAATTTCTGCGCAGGGTAGTGTTTTGTTCTATACAGCTTCTTACGAGCGACAGGGGATTTTCCAAACGCTTCCAATCCTTTATTTAGTTTCTCAAGTGCAACTTTTTTACCGAAGTATAGGGACTTCAGCTGTTTTCATCCCGCTCGAAGTGTTCTTTAATTCTATTGACTTAATGCTCTTAGTACACAAATAAAGACCTATGACTCTCCTTTAGAAACCGATTTTCTCCCGGGCTAAAAAAATTCAATCATAATATCTAGCGCGTATAAAACGCATGCAAACAATTAGTTTGCATAAACGCATGCAAACAATTAGTTTGCATGCGTTTTATACGCTTAACTTTCTAAGTTAACTTTTTAGTTATCGTTGTCTTGTTCGTATGCTGTAGCTACATACAATTAATACCCTTTGAGTGCAAAAAATAAAAGCAAAATTAAAAGATCGGTACGAAGTAAGTTTTCGCACCCGTTTCCGCACCCTTAAAATAATTACTTTGTAAATACCTTATTTTTTCAAATGCTGATTTATTTCAACTATTGGAAATATATTTCTTTGTAATAAACAAGTACTTTTCAAACTGCTCATTATATTTTTATAGAGGTTACGATTGAATTGCACATTTATTTATTTAAGTGTATAAATGAAAGGAACATTCAAATTTATAAATACACAATTACCTACTGTGATGCTCATTTATATAAATTTATTGTATCTTTATTTTATTAATGCTGAAGTCATTTTTTGCATGGCACAAATAATTTTTGAATTTGTCAAATATTTTATCAATAAAATTCATTTTAAATACTGCACATATAAGTTCTACTAAATTGCCATGCTCAGTACATATTCTGTCGTTCCAAACTTGGCATTGTGAATACCTATTTTGTCGAGCTGATATATATTCCCCCCAAAATAAATAGTTTCTGGATTATACCATGTATCAAATTTCATAATTTGTTACCTAATGACAACCATGCTGTACATTTTTTTCTTATAGCAAATTACACAATAGAAGTGAGAACCTAATATCTTAAACAATAGAATCAGTAAATACAAGGCAAAAATCTTATAGCATATTACTACACTAATGGTATATGAAGACAAAGTTTCACAAAAATCCCAGGTTGTGAGTGAAATTACAATTAAATTATTATATTAGGTGGTGTTGAAAAATAATAAATTAATTTAACTGAAGTTTATGTTGACATAATAAAGTGTATTTTTTTTCAGTTAATGAAACTTCCTGCATCTCCAAATGTAGTAAATATTCTAGAGAGTTACTGGAAATATTATGTGTCTAATCAGTTGTCATGCCTGAGTGAAAAACAAACAAAATATAAACCATTTACCAATTGTCCCAAGAGTACACCAGAAGAGGTCCAAAGAAAGTAATAAAGTGATATACTAGTTTAATATCCAAATGTGTTGACATGACATTATATTTGTAGCATAAATTTATGCCGTGAAGTACTGGATGGCCTGCGAATATACTTCGATTTTACCCTTCAAGATTTATTATTATACAGACACGAAAAAGGACAGATACAAACATCTCAGGCCAAATTTCTGCCAATGAAGTTAACAATGAAAGACGAAAATCAGTAAGTATAAATTGGAAGGTTCACCATACTTATATGCTTAATGGAGTTTGTAGACAAATTGTAAAGAGAACATAATCCACCTTCCAACATTAAAAATTGCAATGAAACGTTAAAAAACACAACAAACAGATTCAAACCTAGTCAAAGAACAAGGTCCCCTTGGACATGAATGATAGTGATAACACTGGCCAACAAAATTTGACCGACTTCCAATTGCCGGACAAATGACAACTGATTCGGATAGAGTTTTTTCTCAGGAATCCGAATCTGAACACAGAAATACTGAATTGCCTCCAGTTTTTTCAAAAAACCGTGTTAAAGGTGCAAAAAAGACGCTTTTTTGCTACTTTTGCAGACATGCCAAACAATAACGTAATGTAGTAGAAGTTTGTAAGTAGGATCAAATTAAACTTTGAAACTTTTCCTTTAAGAGCATATAGCGAGAAATCGGATGACATAAACTTTGAACTTTTCACACCACCTTTTTATAGCAGCGCGCGCCAATTACGGCACCGTATCGTACGGAGCGCACTGCTTGTTTCTTTATTTATAAATTGCTGTGGCCAAATAAAAAGTTGTCGGAAAAATGACAACTAATTTCGATAGGATTTTTCCCATGGAATCCGAATCTGAAACCAGAGATAATGAATTGGCTACAGTTTTTTTTTTTTGAGAGGTAGTGTGAAAAATGCAAAACTCTACAACAATAAGGTAAATTAATTACTATCCCTTGGTTTACAAGTTTCAGAATAAAATACCCCTAACGATTTATAGGGTCAGTGTAATATATAGTAGGTAATCTTTTTATAGTATATTTTGCCAACAAATACTTAATAACTGATTTATAAAGATAACAGGATAATATATTACCTGGACAAATATAGTTACTACTATTGTCTAGGTTTTATTCACCTGTCCCACTAGTAATTGAAAATTACCTGATTTATAAAGATAACAGGATAATATATTACCTGGGCAAATATAGTTACTACTATTGTCTAGGTTTTATTCACCTATCCCATTAGTAATTGAAAATTAATGTGAATTTTCTGTTAGTAGCTAATTAAGAACGGATTAAGCAAGTTTTAACATTTTTACCGAAAACAACCTTTTACTTAACAAAAATAAGCAGCCTTTGGTTGACCATTTATACATACTTAATAACTACTTATTAAGTAGTTATTTAGCTACTTGTTTGTATATGTTGGCCATATATAACTTACGCTCCTGGAACTCCTAGCATATGCTTTCCAATCCGCTTGGTTTGTGGAAGAAAAACGTGATTCTTCACTTTTGTGTAGTTCAAGTTCTGTTGCCTTAAAGTTTCGCATAAATATGAATTCGTCAAGAGAAGCCTGCGTTAACAATCCAGATGTATTCTGCTTTATTTGTGAGGTATATACTTTGAAAAAGTATAGAAAAAACATTACTGAATTTGTGCAAGAAGCATATCTTGCTTATTTTGGTATTGCAATTAGCAAACAGGATAAGTACTGGGTTCCCCACAAGGTTTGCAAAGTGTGTGTGGAGTCGCTGCGACAATGGACTAAGGGAAACAGGCGACATATAAACATTGGCTTTCCTATGATGTGGTCAGAACCGAGAAATCACCATGATGATTGGTATTTTTGCACTGTGGATGTGAAAGGCTTTAATGGAAGCAAGAAACGTACTTGGGAATATCCTATTTTGGAGTCAGCTAAGCGTCCCATGCCCCACAGAGAAGACATGCCAATACCACAAGTACCAATTGTTATGTCACAGCGAGAGTATCCATGGTCAGATGACGAAGTATTCCCTAACGCAGAGAGTACGATTTATTCGGGCAGCGAAAGCGAAGATGAGACTCCAGAAAAATTTTCTCAGAATGAGTTAAATGATTTGGTGCGAGATCTAAAGCTGTCAAAAGAAGACGCTGAAATTTTAGCATCCAGATTAAAAGTAAAGAAATGTCTACACCGAGAAGTTAAAATAACAGCTTTCAGAACAAGGGAGCTGGCAATTCTACCATATTTTAGTGAAAATGAAGAGTTTGTTTACTGTCATGATGTCGCAGGACTTCTGTTAAACATGGGTGTGCTGGAATATCGACCAGAAGACTGGCGGCTCTTTATTGACAGCTCTACAAGAAGCTTAAAATGTGTTTTATTGCACAATGGAAATCGGTATGCATCCATTCCAATAGGACACTCAACAAAGCTAAAGGAAGAATATGAAAATATAAAAATTGTTTTGGAGAAGATCCGTTATCAAGAGCACCAGTGGCCTGTTTGCGTTGACTTAAAGATGGTGAACTTCTTGCTTGGACAACAAAGTGGATACACCAAGTATCCTTGCTTTATTTGTCTGTGGGATAGTAGAGCAAAGGATCATTGGACAAAAAAGGATTGGCCATTAAGAGAGAGCATGACCGTCGGTGTAGCAAATGTTGTGAAGGAGTCATTGATTGCTAGGGAAAAAATTATTCTTCCACCACTCCACATAAAGTTCGGGTTAATGAAACAATTTGTGAAAGCCTTAAACAAAAATGGTGAATGGTTTAAGTATATTTGCAGATCATTTCCTCGACTGAGCATGGAGAAATTAGCGGCAGGAATTTTTAATGGTCCGCAGATTCGGAAACTAATCAAGGATTTAGGCTTCAAAAAATCTATGACTGATATTGAAGCTTTTGCATGGTGCAGTTTTGTCTCAGTTGTAAAGAATTTCTTAGGCAACAACAAAGCAGAAAATTACAAAGACATAGTAGAAACCATGCTCCATAATTTTGATAAACTAGGTGTTCATATGAGCATTAAAATACATTATCTTCATAGCCACCTAGACAGATTTCCAGAAAACCTTGGCGATTTTAGTGAGGAACAAGGGGAACGGTTTCATCAGGATATATAGGTCATGGAGGAAAGATATCAAGGCAGATGGGATGTGCACATGATGGCGGACTATTGTTGGAACCTCAAACGTGACTGTTCTAAAGAACACAGAAGAGAAGATCTTACAAGCAGAGTTTTTCTAAATCTTAAGTAAATATCATAATAGTGTGTTTGAATTAGGTATTTGTAAATAGAAATAAATTTGTAAAAAAAGTTCTATTCTCTTTTCATGCTTTCTGTCTAAAATTCATATCTAAAATTAAAGCAAATGTTCTAAAACTGTTATCAAATTCGGAATCAACAACATAAAATCACCCTATATTTAAATCTAATACGAATACTAAACGAAGACAGCAGTGTCCGCCTCTGCCGTTAGGAAAAGTGTGCAACGTTTCAATTGACACGCGCTCCTATTAAAATGCGAGCCAAAACTGCAGTTTACACCACGTGACCAGTTTTACACCAGTTTACATTATCAAAAAGCAGTAGCTTCAAAGTTTTATTTGACCAACACAGAAACTTCTATAACGCCGAGTTATTGTTTTGCATGTGTTTAGGAATTTCAAGATTAAAAAACACGTTTTTTGCAAATTTAACGCTGACTTGCGCTAAAACTGGAGCCAACTCACTATTTCTCTTATCAGATTCGGATTCCACAGGTAAAATCCTATCGAAATCAGTTTTCATTTTTGCGGCAACTTTTTATTTGACCAGTGCAATGTTTAAATAAAGGAACAATCAGTGTGCTCCGTGCGGTGCTGCAATTGGCGTGCTCCTCATAAAAAAAGTGGTGTAAAATCTTCAAAGTTTATGCCATCCCATTTCGCGCTATATATTCTTAAAGCAGAAGGTTCAAAGTATTATTTGATCCTAATTACAAACTTCTACTACATTACGTTATTGTTTGGCATGTCTGCAAAAGTAGCAAAAAAGCGTCTTTTTTGCACATTTAACACTGTTTTTCGAAAAAACTAGAGCCAATTGAGTATTTCTGCGTTCAGATTCGGATTCCTGAGAAAAAACTCCATCCAAATCAGTTGTCATTTGTCCGGCAATTTTTTTTTGTTGGCCAGTGTAATAATTGATGAGACCTACAATGTGGGATTGGATGCAGTTTTTTTTTTATCTTTTCTTATTAAAATATCTTTGATATCGACGTATTGCAAGACTGCGTTCTACATGGGAATCAACTTCCATAATATGATCCGACAGATTTTCAAACTTTTTAAAGATTTTCACTGTTTCTTCACCTTCATTTTCTACGTTATCAGTCTTCAGGTCATTGTAAAGACTTAATGCATTGGCTTGAATTTCCATTTGACTAAGCAGAACTAGCTTTTTATTCTAGTCTTCGATCCATATGGATAATAATTGCTCCATATTTACCAATCGATCTCCTGATTTTGGTAACTTTTTTTGATAAATAAGTTGCCGTCGCCATACCCTGCGAGCTGTATTCATCTCTTTTTTTAAATAAGTCTTCGAACTGATTGCTCGTTTATTTCTTTGTCACGGCTTATCTTAGCGAAGGATGCACTGTCTTCATGAAGCTTTATTATATCGAACTTTTGTTCTAAAGTGAGCCATTTATGTTTCTTGCTGACTGAGTCACTTTCACATTTTCATTTTGCACTCATTTTAACGGTATTAAAGTTTAAATATGAAAATATTAAACTCAGTGTTAAACGTCTACCGCTCACAAACCACCGAAATATAATATCAAGCTTACATTGTGGTCAAGTGATTTACAAACCGTACTAAATTGAATCCGGACTGTTCGAAACCGGACTAAGCGAGGTATTCTGCCCTCCAATGGTAAAGTGCCGTATGTACAAAAATGACAATGATTGAAATATTTCCCGTTTTCTCTTAAATATGACGTTAATAGTTAAAACAAATTAGCCTGTTTTACGTACAAATAGTTAGGCAACATGTTAGACTAAGTTAAATTTCTTCAAATGTACAAAATGTGCGTGGTTTTTGCATTGAAACAGAAAAATTGTAGCAATTTTTTGTATGTACATACGGCGTTTTACCGTTGGACGGCAGTATTACTGTATACAGGTTGTCTCAACGATCACCTCTATATCAATGGATAACACATCACCAGCACTTGATATGGTGTTATGTAAAGGGGCAGCCGACGCTCTCTATATCTTGTCCCAATTGACTTTCTATTTTGAACAAAACATGCACCTCGTCTTTCCATGCATCCAAAATTTGTATTAGCGTTATCGCCACAAAACGCGATTAGTTTTTCCACTGGCATCTGTAAGGTCTTCAATGTGTCCAGGAAGTATCGAGAAATTGTTTCTGATGTTTGATTCTCTAAGGATGCGAACTTTAAAAGTTTTGATTGTATTCCGTTAGTTTCATTGAAAAATGTCACAAGCAAGGGAAACATTTTCTCTGCTTTGTGGTCGCTTGTATCAGTTGCACTACTGTAAAATAGATTTTTTCTATTTTTTCTTTGCATTCGGCTCCAGAGTGTGGAGCTAGCATATATTTTGCAATTGCAGTAGCCTTCGTTCTAGCTGCGGACTGCTTTGCAGCAGAGGTTGCCCTCTGTTTGGAACGTATCTATGAGTAAGTTTGCTTGTTCTGCCAATAGGGTGCGTTGCATGTGTGTTATTGTTCTTAGCGACAAGCAAACTTGCTCATAGATACGTTCCAAACAGAGAGCAACCGCCGATATCCCCACTCCGTGTCACCTACTCATTCGAAAAGTCTCGTATTGGCTTCAAAAACATAACAAAACTAGACTCACAGGTCTCTTTGATTAGGGAGCGCTGACCTTTGCCATTTTATGTAAACTGTCATACAGAATGGTTCTTATGTTTTATATAGTTTATTTATGTATGAATAAAGACAATTATTATTATTATGTTTGCAAAATAATATAGCAATATTTGTAGCTCTAAGACGGAGCATGAAGATCATGAATTGGGGCAGTCTCCGAGAGCCGATGAAGAAGCTTTCCACAACGACAATGCACACTCATCACGTTTTAGGACAAGGAGAATTTTGAGGTCCACTAACCGCCTGGCTGAAAATGCTAATGGAAATAATGAAAATTCAGCATCGAGAGACACCATAACTCAAAGGTGTTTGTTTGTATCTCCTTTTCTTACATTTTTATTTATGAATTTCAATGTTTGAATTTAAATTCTTGCTTAAATTTCACCATTTTGTATCAAACTGAAGTTTAATATTGATAGTGGGAATATTATAGTACTAATGACCAACTTATCTTATTTCAGTAATATTACATTAAATAATGAATCATATTCGACAAACAAACTCCCGGTGTTCAAAGTCCTTCCTGAGCATGTTTATAGTCAGTATCCTCCTCCACCATGCTTGGTCTTCGGAGTTGTTCACCTAACAAGACTGTTTGGTAAGTGCAATTTGTTAGATATTATTTCATGAGTTCATGAGGTATCAAACCCAGCTTGAAGCTGCCATACTGTTTTTTTCTTAAATTCTGGAACTACATATTATATAAAGATGTGAAAACAGCTATATTATCTTTTTTGTTATAGTAAAATTGCCCGATTTACTAAACAGTACTAGTATGATAGAGGAGAAGTTGAAAATTCTGATGGGAAGACTTGAACAATTTCTAGAGTAAGTGAGAAAGCCTTATCTTTAATATGTTCTTTTTACCTAAATTACTTTTTGCAGTTTTTTGATAGATCACAAAGAGTGGTATGAGGAAACAACTTATGTCGATGCAAGAAAACAAGAGGTTGACTGAAGTATAAATATATTTTTAATGTTATATCATTGTATGTAGTAACAAATAAATATTTCTGTAAAAAGTCCATTAATAGATTAGAATTTAATACCCAGGGCCACTTAGTAGTTGGCCTTTTAATTGTAATGTAGTGTTAGTAGTGTTAGTGGTCAAGAGCAGCACATTTAAATACTGTGAATGTCTATTCTGATTTAAACTAAATAAAATTTATAAAATACATAATTATTATCTTTAACTTTTCTATAAAAAATTGTGTTAACTACCCCAAAGAAAAAATAAAGACATCAATAATATAGAAAAATAATCAAATTTTCCACCAACAATACGGAAATGCATTATAAAAAGCAATCTCTCAGAAGCATACTCTATTTCTGTTGTTCATAACTTATTGGGGTTGAATTACTTTGGTTGTACTTTTGCAATTTAGTAAAGGTATTTTTTTGTGAATTCTTCGTTTGTACCTATTCGAATTTTATGGCCTTAAATTTTCGAAAAAACAATTGTAAATCGGTTTTTGTTTAGCGAATTAAACGTATTTTCCAAATAGGCGGTTATGATAGATTTCTTTGCGTTAGACAAGAATCCTGACACAAAAGTTTTGCCAATTGCATGTTTTTGCGTTTTTGTTTTTGTTGTGTTTGGACGTTTCGGAAGCACCACTTTATTATAAATTCATCAGTGGTTCAAGGACACTTCTGAAAATAGCTTTCCGTTTTTAAAGGTTGTGTTGAGCTCACTGAGCCAGTAGGAATCTGCATAGAGTAACATTTTTGGAAATTTTGAGCAGGGCCGTGTTAAAGAGGGGCGAAGGTGCCGCCATAATCCTACCCAGAAAAGAAGAAGGAATATAATAAAACGTGTTTTAAAAAATCTGAGGTACTTTAGCTGCATGAGGTTCTATTTGATCGAGATCGATCGTGTCTGCATTAAATTACCACAAGCCAGGATTTGCAGCACGCTGCTCCAACACCAGCGTTGCAACATATCTCTATCTCATCCGACGTAGTGCCACTGGACCCACTACGCATGCGTCAAGTTCGTGGATTCGATTGGCTGGATTGGATCGGTCCCATAGGCGGCCACAGTACTGCCACATATATATAAGGTTATCTATGGGCTGTCAATGGTTTGGCGTTAGTGAGCTGCTACATGTCACTACATGTATAAGGTTATCTGTGGGCTGTTACTGACTTGGTGTTAGTGATGCCGAATATTACCGGCTAACGGCTGCGATAATACCGACCGCGCACTTTAAGATGGAATAGCGTCATCTGTCGACGGTCCTAATAACTACTGGCCACGCATGCGCTGTTTGATCCCGGGCACCACATCGATAGACAAAATATATATCTCCGTCTCACATTGTTGGAACCGAGACTACACATTGGCGCTATAGGACAAGCTCCGTATAATCCGTAATACGTATATGGATAATATTGACAGTAGGTATTGTCAAAAAGCAGCTTTTGACACCATTTTGACACAACCTACTGTCAGAATGAAAATAATTGTGAAATCCTCGCTTACTAAGTTTTAATGCAGACACGAATCTCGATCAAAAAGAATTTGCTCACACAGCTAAACTATTAATTTTACCAAAAAATGTCATAGACATAAATTATATAAAATTTCCTCTACTTTAATTTATTTAACTATTTTGACGAAATTACAGAAATTGCGGCTCATTTCCAAAATCCTTGAAAAATACTTAGACGAAACGGCCAGTTCCTTTGGACCCTTTTGAACCAAAAGCTTTTCAGCTCTAAGTTCGGTCATGAAACTTTAAAAAAAAATATGAACTTACGTCCCGATTTATTTAGTAGTTTCTCCGAAATCGTCACTACAAAATCTGGTTACACATACATACACACACACAGACATTTTTTGTACCTTGGTCAAAAATGATCAGGGGACCCAAAAAGACCTATTTCCGCTAAAATCACATTTTGTTTTCGTCATGATTGCAATACTTTTTCATACTATGTATGTTAAAGTAAAAATACATAAATGAAGGAGTTATTAGAACGAATTTATGAAATAAAAATAAAATAAACTATAAGTAGCTATTTTTTATTTGTTGCACATAAGTTTTTATATTTCTTACTTTATTATACGCAGTTTGAGAAAATATTGTAATCGTGCCAAAAAAAAAAAAAATGATTTTTGCGGAAGTAGGTCTTTTTGAGTCCCCTGAACATATGACCAAGGTATAAAAAAATGTCTCTGTGTGTGTGCGTGTGTGTGTGTGTCACAGATTTTTGTGGCGACGATTCCGGAGAAACTACTAAAGGTATCGGGACGAAAGTTCATATTTAGAAATTTTTTGACCAAACTTAGAGCTGAAAAGCTTTTGGTTCAAAAGGGTTCAAAGGAACTGGACGTTTCCTCTAAGCATTTTCAAGGATTTTGCAAATGAGCTGCCATTTCTGTAATTTCGTAAAAATAGGTAAATAATAAATTAAAGTAGAGGAAATTTTGTGTAATTTATGTCTATGACATATTTTGGTAAAATTAATACATAGTTTAGGTGTATGAGCAAATTCTTTTTGGTCAAGATCGTGTCTGCATTAAAACTTAGTTAGCGAGGATTTCACAATTATTTTCATTCTGACAGTAGGTAGTATCAAAGGCTGCTTTTTGACAATACCTACTGTCAATATTATCCATATACGTATTACGGATTATACGGAGCTTGTCCTATAGCGCCAATGTGTAGTCTCGGTTCCAACAATGAGAGAGGGAGATATATATTTTGTCTTATCGATGTGGTGCCCGGGATCAAACTTCGCATGCGTGACCAGCAGTTATTAGGACTGCAACGGTAGTGTTAGAACAGCCTGCTATTACCAACATTTTTTATATCATTTGGTATTTATATTGTTACGTAGCTCATGTAGACGGTGCAAGACGGTAGGTCAGGGATTGCCTAGAATGTAAACAAACAACAGAGTAACATGATACTTGGTCTATTAGACCGTCGCGTGACCGTCGCTGACCTCTATACAGTAGTCGCGCTACTCTACAAGTAAGTGCTGCAAAGCTACTGATCCCCTTCCCATCCTAATCTGTGGCTTTTATATTAATTTGGCAAGACGTCATGACCTGCTTTAGGCCCCCAAAAATCCTTAGTTAGGATTTTTGGTTGCACACGGCTTTTTGATATAAGTAAATGTTAATGTGCACTTTTTGCACGCGTGCCACAAGGAATTTCCTTTGTTCCATATCAAAAAGCCTGACGCCTGCATTTCTGACTAATCAATCGTCTGCCGGACGGACGGGTTAAATGACCTGCCCTAAATTATATAATGTAATGTACTATACTTTCGTCACAACCCTCCTGGCAAACAATTGCTCGACCCAGAGCAATGAAAAGAGAAAGACACAAAACTGAACAGCCACGGATAGGGATAAGAAAGAACCCACCACTTACAATTTTTATTTGCCTACCACAAAATATAAAAATACACATAAAACCAAAAAATATTCATAACAATACAGTAAGTTTACACATCGAGAGTCTTTGTCAGCCGTTGTGGTTGGTCTCCTCTGTTGGCTCCTCCTGTTCCGTGATCCGGATGATCAGTCGGTCCAGCGATACCACTGATGCTACCCTGTCTCCATTGCACACCTCCGCTGCATAGTATGGTCTGGGCCAAGTACCGTGACGCGGTGTCACTGTAGGGATACCTGGACTCCCTTCAATGCCAGGTTTTCCCTCTGCTATGAGCCCTCGTGTTGCCTCCTCATTTATAAATTTCGAGCCCTTTTTCGCTCCTCTGTTGTGGCCAATCTCGTCGGATAGCCTCCTCAGACTGGTCGAAACGGCTTGTTTCGTGCGGGGTGGTTCGGTAGAATCCGTAGCGCCGGTCCCCTCCAGTCTTCTCCGTTGCCATATTCTTTTGGCAAGCATCAGGCAACACCATATAATTACTGTTGTACTCATGACCCCAGCGGAGATGATCAGCGTAACCTCGTGGGCAGCATCAAATGCCCTCACCGACGTGGGTACTGCCGCTAGTGCTGTTGGGAGACGTCGGAACACCAATGTAGTAAGTGAGATTTCGCGCGGGATTTAAAGTTGAACGCTGGTGTATTTTGTTTTAATGTCCAATCGAGGTTGGCATTTGCCAAGCGTCTGTGGCTTTTGGCGCGCGAAATGTTAAGGGCTTGAAGAAAAGGGACAGGCATTCAACTCTCTGGGGTATCGGGTTTTGAGCGAGGCGGACGTGTGTCGAGCGTCCGCTCAGGGCCCCAATGTGGGGCCATTTTATAGAAATTGTGCTGTCTTGTGGTTCCTCGTTCCCAGTTAATATAACCGTAAGTTCATTAAGAGTTTTACTGTACTATATTGTGTCCATCTCTGCCAAAAAGATTATTATCATTGTTTAGGGTTAGCGTTCATATCCTTTGTTCTGCATTTTCATGTGATTTGTTAATAGACATTAAGTGTTGTTTTGGATTTGCGTTTTATTAGATAGAATAATATAAATCAGTCCATTTTGTGGAGAAGCATTTTTGGCTTCTATAAAAAGGGTTAAGTAATTTGTGGTTCATCTTTCTCTGACAAAGTCTCAGAGAAAGAACTCACAGACTTTGAGCCTTCGGAAGAGAGATATTTGATTCACGCTACCATAAGAATTAAAGTAAGTAAAGTTTGTATATTAAAAATGGCGGGTAAGCGTCCTTCAGTATGGTTCAGGTAGTGCCATAAATAATAAGTGAGAGGTCCCCCCTACCAATTTGTTGGCTAGCGGTTGGGATTATTTAAGACATTTCAAGTGATTATTCGAGTAGATTGTAAAGAAAGCACTCCAGGTAGATTTGTTGTGAATTTTAGAAGAAAATTATGTGACGCATTTTAAGAATGCATTGTTGAGACTATAGTTGAAGCAAAGTTGGACAACGACCCTTTAAAGAAAGAGGTATTAGGGGCTGGCTTATAGGCGCCCATGTTGAAATTGCGCGTGGCATTTCAAGAATTTGTTTGTTGCTTTTGAGGTGGACATTGTGTGTGATACATGTCGATATAGATAAATATAGTCGTGAATTTGTGTTAGGAAATGTACTGCTGGTGGCAGCATAATAAATAAATATTTGCAGTATAGTTTCTTTTGAGTGTTGAAATTGTTTTTGAAAAAATGTCTTAATTCTCGAGACCGTTCGTTGGAGAAACTTTGAACCAAATTGTGTTAGACAGGATTTGAGTTGTGATTTATGGCGATAGGCAGAACAGGCAGTTTGAAATTAAATTCTGAGGATTTTTTTTTATTGAGTGAAACAATGGCAGAGTAGAGATGGTAACAGTAAACAATAAACAGAATAAAAATCGTACCGTCACTGGTCGATTTAGTGAAAGTAAAGGATAAGATAGAAACAAAGCGCAAGTTCTTTGTTTGGTAAATTTTGAGGAAGTTAAATTGAATTGAGTAGTTTGAAACACGTTGAGTTTTTATTTTATGTAAGCATTTTTGAAAATGGTGGCTTTGAGGGGAGAAGCACAAAACAGACACGCGGTAATTAATTAATAATTAATATATATACTTTGTATCGTATACTTTGCAACTGTATTTTATAAATTAAAATAACGCAGAATTAAGGGAATTAATTAATAGGGAAGTTGGAGAGTAGTTTGATTCATTTTATTGTTTATTTCGCGTAAACTGGGTTGTAAGGGAAAACAACGCAAACAGGTACCTAGTTAGGCAGATGTTCCGAAGATATAGTTCCGTATCCGACAGCCGATGTGAACAGAAGATCCAAGCTTAGGTACTCAAAGTTTTAGCCAGAAGTCCCGAGGTCATGCGTGTGGTACCTACCTACTGTGGAAACAGCTGGTTTCGTCCCGTTATCGTTCGAATCAAGAAATCGTACTAGAGATGGATGTGGCCGCAAAAGTCGCCCGCGAGAGGCGCAAAAGGCCAGTGAAAAATTTCAAAGTTTCAGGCAAATATACTGAACTTTGGACGTCGAAATTAGTGCCGGTAGATTTACAAAGAGTTGTAATCTACAGCAAGCGAAGCCCCGTGTGCTTCAGAAAATGGTGTGACCGCAGAAAAACGCTCAAAAGGGAGGCGTTTGGTCAAAAATTACAAAGTGGCAGATGACAGAATTCCTGCACTTTGACGTCGAAGGTGTTAAGAAAAAGATGACTACATGGACAACGCAAATGGATGTACAACCGGGCCTCAGTGTCGCTGGACAACATCCACACGTCGTGTAGGTCATCTATGAGGTAGAACGATAGCTTTCGAAGGAACGACGGACGCCGCTGGAGATTAGGGACCACCGATGACGCAAGGAAAATGGACGGAGGAAAAAACCGAGGCGAGGAGCGAGGGAGGTCATTTCACGATAGCGGCTGTATTTGAAGATGGATAAGAGATAATGTAAGTTATGATGTAATCGGACTGCTATGATACTGCTTCAATGTTGTTTTTCCTTTTGTTTCATGTGACCAATGGCCCAGAGGAACGAGACATTCGCTTGGGACTTTGAGATACGAAGCCGAATCAGCATCGTCGGACTTCAGGACCAAGGCCGAATTCTTTTGGGTTTTTATTGTGTCATATGTGTGTTTTTATTTCAGGAAATCAAAAATGAACAAGAAGAAAAATGTTTCGGTCAGATATTGTAATTAGCAATTAAGAGAATTGTTTTGTGAGGGGAGATGGTACAATTAGCAATTTGTTTGTTTGGTTTTGTTTTGTTGTGAGATAAATAATTGGTCAAATAATTGTTTATCTTAACGTGGAAGGGATGTAGTAAGTGAGATTTTGCGCGGGATTTAAACTTGAACGCTGGTGTATTTTGTTTTAATGTCCAATCGAGGTTGGCATTTGCCAAGCGTCTGTGGCTTTTGGCGCGCGAAATGTTAAGGGCTTGAAGAAAAGGGACAGGCATTCAACTCTCTGGGGTATCGGGTTTTGAGCGAGGCGGACGTGTGTCGAGCGTCCGCTCAGGGCCCCAATGTGGGGCCATTTTATAGAAATTGTGCTGTCTTGTGGTTCCGCGTTCCCAGTTAATATAACCGTAAGTTTATTAAGAGTTTTACTGTACTATATTGTGTCCATCTCTGCCAAAAAGATTATTATCATTGTTTAGGGTTAGCGTTCATATCCTTCGTTCTGCATTTTCACGTTATTTGTTAATAGACATTAAGTGTTGTTTTGGATTTGCGTTTTATTAGATAGAATAATATAAATCAGTCCATTTTGTGGAGAAGCATTTTTGGCTTCTATAAAAAGGGTTAAGTAATTTGTGGTTCATCTTTCTCTGACAAAGTCTCAGAGAAAGAACTCACAGACTTTGAGCCTTCGGAAGAGAGATATTTGATTCACGCTACCATAAGAATTAAAGTAAGTAAAGTTTGTATATTAAAATGGCGGGTAAGCGTCCTTCAGTATGGTTCAGGTAGTGCCATAAATAATAAGTGAGAGGTCCCCCCTTACACCAAAATGACCGTGATGCTTAGCGCGGTATTCCAAATCAAAAATATGGTGCCTCCAAAATAGTTCCGTTTGGTTCTGGATTGCACTTGCTCCTTTATTGACTCCATTCCTGCCCAAATATGCTGGTTGCTATGATGGTTGGTGATGTTTAGGTGCGGCACCGACAACGTCCAGTTGGAATTTAAGCACTCTGACATATTTTTGTAGGTTGGCTGCATCCACAGTTGAGGGTGCATCACGAAGGAATGCAGATTTGACCATATCGCCGGTAGTGTGTGCTGTATCACTACTTTTTCCCGCTGCTGTTGGCACGGGAACATCTCGTTGATGATGGTTTCTTTGTTCGTCACGAAACGGCAGTGGCACGGCAGGTCTACACTTATAGCTCCGACCTTCTCATATACGCTGTCAGCCAGTGGGAGTACCTCTTGTCCGCAAATTATCCTGGACTCTCGTTCTGGGTGTGTAAGGATGTATCGATTGGCTTCCAAGTGCGTCACCAGCATCGTGGTACCTTGATGGCACCGAAGTGGGTAGTAGCGTCCAATTTCCTGTACCGTAGCTCCGCGATGTAACACCTTAGCGCACTGCGGACCCTCCAAGGAGTCTGAAGAAAATCGGGGTAGGAAGCATAGTTTATCGTGGTATGGTCTGCATTGATGAAGGTCAGGACCCATAATTGGGCGAAGTTCTTCTGTGGCGTCGTCATGTCCCACGGCCAGAAACATGCCTGTATTCTGTATTATACATGTTTCTTCTTTCCAAGCAAACGGAGTTGCCTTCAGCTCGAACAACTCCCACTTTGTTGAGCCCTTCCTGATGGGTACCTTGATGGTTACCGTGATCATGTCCTTCGATATAGTGCAGTCTGCGATTGGGAGCTGATAATATTTGTGAACCTTCTCCGATGGGATTACGAGTTCGTACTGCTGTTTCCTCAGACTGGTGTTGAGTTGTTCCAAGTCTGTCTTTAATATCGAGGACATGATGATATTGGCGGGTAAATGGTGGTTCTTGCAGCTATGTATCACATCACCATGTTTGATCTGGTTGGTTAGGGCGTTTATTCTCCGGGCGTTGAAGTATGCGTGGGACAGAGCTCGTTGGGCGTGTTTTAGCTTCTCCTGTTCCACACGACGAAGTTTGTAGTGCAGACGTTCCAAGTTCTTCATCCTGGACTCTAGGGTACGGAAGCTGTCCTGGGTTTGTTCTTGGTACACTTGGAATTTTTCCGAGTTGGTCCCGAACTGGCTTGAACTCCTCCTGAAGGTCACTGGTCAATCGTTCAATGGTGTTTTTGATGGTGTCATCTTGGCTGATCAGGTCATCGAGCTGATGTTGGGTAGCTACTCCGCAGCACCAGTTGAAGGCGTCCCCCACGAAACTCAGCGACCGCTTGGTAATATTGCTGCTGAAGTCCTCTACGTCTGCCTCGGGGTATCGAAGTACAAATTCCTCCGTGGTCCATGTTTGCTGGATTAGTTTTAGTTGTTCGTCCACTGCGTCTCCTAATTTGTAGAGTTCTTGGCTCAATAGACACTTTAACGGTATGGTCTCTTCTCGACAGTCAGTGTCCTCCATTGGAACTGGTTTGTATTGGTGGGGCCTCCAGTTTGACCGGTATATGATTGGTATCGTAGCCTCGTATACCAGCGCTCGTGGTAATGGTTTCCAGTGAATCCCGGCGCTAATGTCGACGGGGGTGTCCTCGGGGTGGCCGGCTATCAGTCGGGCAGTCCATAGCAAAGCAATGAACGTGAGGATAGCTGGCTGGCTCATCTTATGTGTCGTCATAATCGTCTAATTACGAAAAAGAAAAACCCTTATTACTAAACGTTACTAATAATAATAATAATAAAAATAATAATTTTAATTAATTAATTTTTTATAATTTTTTTTAATTTTTTGGGGATGTTGCCATGTGCACAAAGCCAGTGGCTTGTCTGTGCGGCAGTCGGGGAGACGGAGTATTTGAAAAATCCCCTGCCTAACCTGGGGCTTGAACCCTGGACTTCTGAGTGGAAGGCATTCGCCTTATCCACTCGGCCACCTCCGCTCAAATAAAATAATAATAATAATAATAATAATAAATGCCTTTATTGGTGCACCACACGCAATTCAAAAATTGTAATACAAAAACGAAAATACAAAATAAACAAAAAAATACATACAAAATAGAATAAGCAAATAATGATACAATATAAACAAATTAAATTAGAATGTAAGCACCAAAAGGTCCGGTATCAGGCGCAGTGCCTGGTTTTCATACCGAACCTTAAACCTAAAATTAAATTCCACTGACTTAAACTTAAAGGTAAAAACCAAATTTAACCCTAAATTACAACTTATTACTGTAACAAAAATAACATATCTCTGCAACGCCTCCGAAATACCGTCAAGCCCAGTTGCTTTAATCCGTGTGGTATATTATTGTAAGTTTGCGCCTCATTACAGGAAAAAGACCGTTCGAATAGTGATGTTCTATGTTTAGGGATTGTAATTACATGTAATTACATGCTATGATTAAGACTGGGTATTTGGGCAGGGTAAGGTAGTCCATGGATCGTGGTAGGGGAGGATGCGGCTCCCGTGCACGGTATCGATTTTAGGCTTCTTTCCCCTTCTCATCTCAATCTCGTAGTTGACTTCATTTACTTTCTGTTGAACAGTATATGGTCCGTACCATTGGAGCACCAACTTCTCACTTCTCCCCACTTTTCGGGTAGGTGTAAATACCTTCACTTTGTCCCCAGGGCGAAATTCCACGTGTCTGTGCTCTTTGTCGAATCTTTCCTTCGCGGCTGCTTGACTGGTGTGGATTTTTTCTACAGCAGTGGCGCGTGCTGCTAATGCTCTCTCTCGTATCTCAGTGACAGTAGTGTATGTGGTTGGGTTGGACAGATTCGCTTGAGTCGGTAAAATGGGGTCTCTCCCATATACTAGCATGAATGGAGATGTCTGGATGGTTTCTTGCCACGATGTATTGTAGGCAAAGGTCGCATGCACCACGTACTATTCGGACCAGTCAGTTTGGGTGGTGTTTGTATACATGGACAGTATCGGCAAGGGTGTGGTTGAACCTCTCCGTGAGACCGTTGCACATCGGGTGATAGCTGGTGGTGAAACTACTAACCACGCCCATACACCTTAATAGTTCCTGGATGAGTTCTGATCGGAATACAGCTCCTCGATCGCTTAAGACTGTCCGTGGAGTTCCATGTCTGGTTATGATGTGCTCGAGAAGAAACTCTGCTACAACTTCCGCTTTCCCATTTCGAATTGCCTTGGCTTCTACCCATCGAGTTGCGTAATCTATTGCAACAACTATGAAGGTCTTCCCGCTTCGACTTCTCCGGAAGGGTCCCAAGAGATCTATGCCTATCATGTCAAATGGGGTTGATACCGCTATAGGCTGGAGTAATCCTGCTGGTCTCAGGTTGGATCCTTTGCGGGCTTGGCAATCGGCGCAGCCTTTGACGAATTTTTCTACGTCTCGGTGAAGTCCTTCCCAGTAGTACCTCTCTTGAATTTTCCGGAATGTCTTGGTAACCCCTAGATGTCCTGCCAGTGGTTCTGTACGATGGCTGAACAGTATTTCGCCGACGAGATGGCGGGGGATGACTAGTAAGTAGAGTTGTCCTTGGGGGTTTGCATTTTTCTTATACAGTACGCCGTTTTGCAGAAGAAAATTCTTGGCGTGTCTCCTATCAGCGATGCTATTTGCTCGAGCGTCCGGGTCTTTCACTGCCTGAATTATTTGCCGAAGTCTGTTGTCCTTTTCTTGGTGGATCTTCATGTCCTCGTTCTGCAGGATTAGTGTGGGTATTTCATTAGCATCCTCTTCGTTAGATACTCTTGCAGGCAATACTGGGTTCCGAGATAAGCAGTCGGCATCGGAGTGTTTCTTCCCACTCTTGTAGACGATGGTGTACTCGTACTCCGTCAACGCGATTGCCCATCTTGCAAGTTTGCCTGTAGGGTCCTGGATCTTCTTAAGCCAACATAATGCATGGTGATCGGTTACAATGGTGATGTGTCTACCGTACACAAGGTGTCGAAGGTACCGCAAACTCCACATAATTGCGAGGGCTTCTAGTTCGGATATAGAATAGTTCTTCTCAGCCTGGGTAAGTGATCGACTAATGTAGGCCACTGGGTGGAGTTCGTCATGTGATTCTTGTAGCAGTACCGCCCCCATCCCGTATCCACATGCGTCAACATGCAATTCGCAGGGTTTCAAAGGGTCGAAGTGGGCCAGTAAGGGCGAGCTCACTAGTTTGTCCTTTAGCGTCTGGAATGCCTCTTCTTGCTCTTGCTCCCACTTGAAACCATTTTTCTTGGTTGACTCGTACAGTGGCCTGGCTACTACCGAAAAATTTTTGATGAATTTTCGATAAAAATTGCAGATTCCTAGGAAGCTCTGTAGTTGCTTGATAGTCGTGGGTTTTGGGAAATTGTTGATGCTCTGTAGACGGTCCTCGATGGGTAGTATTCCCTTCTCGTTGACTGTGAATCCTAGTACTTGTACTTCTCTTTTCGCGTAGACACACTTGGATAGTCTCTTCAAAACTTTCTCCAATCTCTGTATGTGTTTCTCAAATGTGTTCGAAAACACAGTATCATGTTACGTAGCTCATATAGACGGTGCAAGAAGGTAGGTCAGGGATTGCCTAGAATGTAAACAAACAACAGAGTAACATGATACTTGGTTTATTAGACCGTCGCGTCGTCGAGTGCAGCTGATCTCTATACAGTCGCGCTACTCTACAAGTAGGTGCTGCAAAGCTACTGATCCCCTTCCCATCCTAATCCGTGGCTTTTATATTAATTTGGCAAGACGTCATGACCTGCTTTAGGCCCCCAAAAATCCTTAGTTAGGATTTTTGGTTGCACACGGCTTTTTGATATAAGTAAATGTGCACGCTTTGCACGCGTGCCCCAAGGAATTTCCTTTGTTCCATATCAAAAAGCCTGACGCCTGCATTTCTGACTAAGCAATCGTCTGCCGGACGGACGAGTTAAATGACCTGCCCTAAATTATATAATGTAATGTACTATACTTTCGTCACAATATGATATCAAAATATCTGTCAAATCCTGGCTAACTTGTTTTATTTTAATGCAAACACGATCGATCTCGATCAAATAGAATAGCATGCAGCTAAACTAATAATTTTGTATATTGTTATAGGGATGTAACGGAGGTCCGCCTCCGCCTCCGTAAAGACGGAACTTTCGTGTGTTTTTCAACCTCCGGCTACGCCTCCGCCTTCGCATTTTCGTTGGCGGAGGTATAGCGGAGGCCAAGGCATGAATACACGCCGCTCACTACGGCGCGACGTGTGCCCGTACACCGATTGCTACGGTGCCACCGGCGCCGGCGCCGCCCGCCATACGCCGACAAAAAGTTAAAGCATTGCTGACATGACGCTTTCGTTTGACACCTAATTGGCTGTCGGTAAAGATTTTTGTTATTTTCGGCTGCATTTTGCAGTTGCAGGTTGAGTTTCGAGACCATTTAGCCTATGTCTAGGCCGGAGGAAACCGGGCAGCAAAATGCACTGCTTGGTCCTTTGTCGGCACCACGCAGTGGTCGATGCCGACAAAGAACCGCGCGGATGCCATCCGCGCGGTTTCCGCTGACCTAAATGTAGGCTTAGGGCGCTATTTAAGGAACGCTGCAATGAAAAATATAACGATTTTAAACCTAGAAGTCATAGCAAGTGGTAGTATTATAACTGTGTGCTCCTTTGAGTGAAAAATCAATATGAAGCCAAAAAGCCCATTGTGGAATTATGTTGACATTATAGATGCAAACACAGCTAATTTGTTCCTAAATTATATTTATTTCACAGAGTTTATATTTTATATGGATTTGTGTTTTTATATTATATATTTTTTTATTATGAGGATGTATTTTATTTTCATATATCTTTTTATATTTTTTATTTCTATATATTTATCATAACCTCCGCCTTCGCCTCCGCCTCCGGGAAAGTTGACACATGACCTCCGCCTTCGCCTCCGTCACCGAAATGTCACCTCCGTAACAATTTGTATGATAACGTCATGTGTCTGGCCACATCAGATTTTTGTCTAAAAATCCTGTCAATTTCACAATTTTCAATATTTTTGAATAATCTTCGTTTGCGCGATAGCAATCCAAGTGAATAGAATTTTATATTGTATGATAAAGTCACGTGTCTGGCCACATCAGATATTTTCTAAAAGGTTTTTTCAATTCCACAACTTTCAATATTTTGGTATAATCCTAGTTTGCGCGATAGCAAGTCAATCCAACTCAATAGAATGCCGCAAGAATTTTTTAAATCGGTCCGTTAGTTTTTGCGAAATTCAACCGCCCAACAAAACAAGGTTTCGTGAAAACTGCGCTTAATTGTAGACGTGTAGTGACAATCCCAAACTTTTAAGGTACGTTTTCTAGAAGCGACTCCAACGATAATCGCGCGGCGATGATCGCAATATACTCCTCTTTCGTGTTTCTATGTTACCGTTGTCCTGGGCGCGATGATCCATAGAGTCGCTAGCGTCGATCGTTGAGCGGTTGTAGTCTCAGAATACGAAGCTAAATTTTTCAAATGAATGATGACAAACTCATCGACGCAGTAAGTAAACATAGAGCCTTTAAAATAGAATAAAAACTTTATTTTCAATAATCTTGTTAATTTACCTAAATCTAATAACTTTTTACTTACTACAAAGTACTGCAAGTTTCTCCTCAGGACTGAATGGATACAGCTTTGTATGCTAATTTCTTGATAACTTCTTCAACTAAACTCAAAATTAAATCAAACTGCGAAGGAATCACTGTAAATTATTCTTGAAACTTTATAGCATCTTTCCTCAAATGATTCTTGATGAGTTGCAAGAAACGGATTCCGATCTAGGGTATTTACTTCGACTTCGGGAATTCCTCAACGGTCAAACCTGGGACCGTTGCTTTTCAATTTATTCATTAACGATCTTATTGACGCAATCGAATGTCCATGTGCTTGCTTATGCTGACGACCTTAAGATCTTCTCCAGGGTGGGATGCTACGCTGATGTGCAGTGTCTGCAGCGCAGCATATTATTACCGACTGGTGCCGTCATAACAACCTGACACTCTATGCTGAGAAATGCCATTGTATGTCGTTCACTAGAAAAATCAACAAAATCGAGTGTCGCTACCATATTGATCACGTTCCAATTGCAAAGAAGAAATCCATTAAAGACCTGGGATTGATATTTGATGACGGCTACACTTTTGGTGAGCCTGTCAGTTATGTGAGTGCTGCAGCAATGCGTACTCTTGGGTTTATTTTCCGCACATGTAACTTCACCAACTTAAACGCTGTATGGTATCTCTTCTTTGCTTTGGTCGTCAGTAAATTGGAGTATGCTAGTGTCATTTAGTATCCCAACTACAACACCCATAACCTTACCATCGAACGAATTCAGGGTAAAATGTTAAAGTATATATCGTTTAGACAATACGGTGTCTATCCAGCTCAAGCAGCCGATTATGCTGAATTGCTGAACAGGCATGGGTTTTCCTCCTTGGCTTGTCGACGGGATGCATCCAGTGCCTGCCTTATTATCAGCATTATGCTGAATAGGATTGATGTAGTGATAGTACCATGGCTGTCGTCCAGAATAAATTTGTATGTACCCCGTCTGGCCTCCAGCAGCAGTATTACATTTAGAGGACCAACAACGAGAACTAATGCAATTCGTCCAGCTCCACTTGTGCACTCGGCAAGGAATGCTGACGCTCTATTCGACGATGTGTTTGTTCTGAAGTGACTTTGGTGTTTGTGTTACGGAGATGTTCTTACTATACATACATATCATTGTTTTTTTTTTTGCTTTAAATGTTTCACGTATTCCTATTCTTGAAATACCCACTATTTGCTAGGCACTATCGGCATCGTCGTCTCTCTTAGTATAAGAACAAGAAAATAAAGAACAAGTCTCGTTTAAGCTCATAATAAAATACGATACCCGGTATTTTAACCACACTACAAATGAGCAATAAACAGCTGTTTAGTAATAGTCGCAAACGACGCTTGAAGGAAACACCTCAACGTTTTGTGCCAGCGATAATCGCGGAACGATAATCGCCGGCGATAATAGCAGGGCAATAATCGCCTCTAGGAAAACGTACCTTTAATCTTGTCCACTGTTTTATCGATATATCCAAAACTATTACGGTTATCACAATAGATGATACGTCATTTTAAAGAGGAGAAATGAGAATATACTACAGAAAAGAATTTCTGAATAATATTGAAAGATTGATGAAGTATTAGAGGTGGTTAAAAACGGTTCCGATAATCGATATATAATCGGCTTCGGCGGGCCGCTCAACCTTTGGCTATGGAATCGTTAATTTTTCGATTTTTTTTTTCTGAAATTTTTACAGTGTATTTTTTAAATGTTACACTAGAATGAACTCAATATACATAGATTATTGTTCTTTTCATTAACTAACATGTTCTTTTTGTTCATTTATATTAGATTATTATATGTAGAAAGATGTTTTATTTTTTTATTTTTTTTATAGGCGTATGTATATTTCAATATATTTCACCTAAGTAGTATAGCTGGCGAGATCCTGGGACAAAAATGACCTTGAGTTGCTCTCAACTCGACCGTGCCCCAGAACCCCGTTCTGAGTCTCTCTGACGTCACTTGACCTTGGCAGCCTTATATGACCTTTGATCTCTTATCTTGTTGACGTCTGTGTGTTTGTTATTCGACCTTTGAGCTTATCTTATTGACGCGCCCATTTACGGTGAAGAAGCGCTTGTTTGTGATTAGTATAAAGACGGGGGGAGGCTGAGCGCTTCAAGCTCAAATAAAGAAAAAAAATACGCCAAACTCCACAAGCCTAGACTAGACTAAACCTGTAATGCCTCACTGTCAGAGATAAATAAAACGCATAATAGACTTTCTAAAATATGTATTTTAGTGTTTCTTAATTCACATAACATAAGTTATTTATTATTATTGAGATTTTTACTTCTATTTTTCCTTAATCTATTTGATTTTCGACAAATGCTTAGATTAAGTGAATATTTATTCTTCTTCTCTCGACATTGTTCCTCCCTTTCCACACAGTCGTTTATATTTTGTATTAATTTTCGTTCTTTTTGAAAAATGTTATTCATACATTTTGTTAACAGCATCACAATTATCATAATCAGATTTTAACATATGTGCATCTAATACAATTTTATCATACTGGTCACGTAATTCCGTTATATTTTGTTTATACTCATCAATGAGACCGTACGAAAAACTCAGTTTTTTATTAGTCTTTTAGCGATTTTCTTAATTCTTGTATGGTTGATTCTAGTTAATAATAATAATAATAATATTCTTTATTGTAATAAATAGAAATTACAAAAGGTATATATAACACATATAGTGATATAAAATATAACCCTTACTCTACATGTATAGATTTGAAGAAGTTAATAAATTTGAATAAATTTTAATAATTAGTAGAGATTCTCAGATTGAAGGTCTCCATTAATAAACGATTGTTTTAAGCATCTAGAGACAGTCTGCTTGCTTTTGAAACCAACATTGTTTAGTAGGGGGGTCGATGGCGTATAGGATAGAGCGGCTGCTATCTACGCTGGAGGCCCGGGATCGAATCCCGGCTCGGGCTAAAATCGACTGTCCTGGTATTTTAGGCAGGGAACAAATACCTTTGCATGCCGCCTTCCATCGGATGAGGAAGTAAAGCCGGTGGCCCCGTGTGCTGTCATTATGCGACGTGCACGTTAAAGAACTCTTACTGGAGGTTGGAATTCCTTCAGTAGGACAAAATTCCTGGGTGTGTGTAGCCTGCCCTAGCGTCGGTGATTGGCCTAAGTTGCGGAACTAGACCGACGTAAAATAAACAAGTAAAAAAAAAAAAAACATTGTTTAGTACAGTGTTTATTATATGGGAGGCAAGATAGCTGAAGGATCTTCTGAACAATGCCGTTCTATGTTGCGGGACAGAGGCGGTGGTGGAAACATGTCGAAGGTTTCTTCCGTGAGCGCCCTCTTGAAGCTGAATCTTCTGTGCTAAGTAAGAGGGTTGTCCATCGACAACTGCCGATCTGACCGCACCAACATAATGCATGAAACGACGCTCCTCCATTCTCAGCCATCCAGCTCCTCGAAGTACCTCAGACATATGTTGACGTCTCGGACAACCAGTTGCGTATGCCAGGCAGCTATACTGGATGCTCTGAAGACGCCGCTTAGCTGACTGTAATAAAGGGCCCATAGAAAACGTCGGCATAACTCGCAGCTGACAATATTAGGGAATCTGAAATTAGAAGTTTTATATCTGTTGGCAATAAATTTTTAAATTGGTATAAAAGCTTCAGTTTGGCGTAGGACCGTTGACAAAGTTTGTTAACGTGATCGTCGAACGATAGGTTGGAGTCCACAACTACACCGAGATTTCTTGCTGTCTCTACTATCGACAATCGCACTATCCCGTCCCCCGACCAAGACAACCTGGCACCTTTTTTTTTTTTATTTTGTTCAAACACAGAGTGTTTGTGGCATAACACCTAGTCAATGACTAACAAGTTATTTTCACTTAACCTAGACTGATAATATAATGAGTATTTATAGAATTTTGCCCATTGGCCCAAGTTGTTTTAGTCTGACAGTTTTTACCACTCAAGTAGACGGCGGTTGTTTTCACTTACACTTGTTTTCACTTTTCACATACTGTGAATACACTACGGGTGCTCTGCTTCTAATCACTCCCGCACTAGTTCGAATGGTTTAGTTCTTTTCAGCCGACGCACTAGCGCACTGTTGTCTAGCAGCTGGATGGCTTCTAAGTTGTCGTGGTGGAGTAGACGATCCTCGTGCTTCTTAGCAAATTTTGATATTTCGCTAGTTACCATCTCCATGCGGAGGTCCCGATGAAGACTGGTGTTTTTGATGTACCATGGTGCACCAACAATGGACCTTAGTACTTTATTTTGGAACCTCTGAATGAGGTTGATATTGGACTGCTTAGTGCACCCCCATAACTGTATTCCATACACCCATACTAGCTTTAATAATTGCTTGTACAGTAGGAGCTTATTTTGCACTGACAGGGCTGACCTCCGTCCCATTAGCCAATACATTTTGCGGAATTTTAGGTCGAGTTCGTTCCGCTTTCTCTTGACATGTACTTTCCATCTAAGCTTGGCATCCAGTGTCATGCCAAGGTATTTCGCTGTATCCGCGTATGGAATATCGTTCCCATTAATGGTTACTGGAATATAGTTAACTTTCTTATTGGTGTAGTTTACATGCGTGGATTTTCCTTCATTTAGTTTGATGCGCCATTTCTTTGTCCAAAGGTTGATTTTGTTTGCAGCTATCTGTAACTTTTCAGTTGCTTCTTCGACACTGTCACTAATCGCCAAAATAGCCGTGTCGTCTGCGAATGTTGCCACTGTGGTTTCTCCCGGAACAGGAATATCATAAGTATACAGTAGGTACAAAAGAGGTCCCAATACACTTCCTTGTGGTACTCCGGCATTGATATTGCGTAGCGAGGAGTATTCGTCATCCTGTTTCACCCTGAAGTGGCGATCTTTCAGATATGATTTTAACAGTTCTGTATATTCACTGGGAAGCTGCTGTTCCAGTTTCACGAAGAGTCCATCATGCCACACCTTATCGAAAGCCTGAGCCACGTCTAAAAATATTGCTGAGCAAATTTTCTTTTCCTCAAGAGCCTTTTCTATAACATCGGTAATTCGGTGTACCTGATCGATTGTTGAATGTCGAGCTCGAAAGCCGAATTGATGTGATGGAATAGTTTGATTTTTTTCAAGAATTGGGTATATTCTCTTGATAAGTAATTTTTCAAACAGTTTTGAAATGGTTGGTAACAAAGATATAGGTCTGTAGGAGGCTACATCATTTGGCGGTTTACCGGGTTTGGGTATCATGATGACCTCAGCCACTTTCCAGAATGAGGGCACATATCTTAACCTAAGTGCAGCGTTGAACAAATTTAACATCTTTATCACGGCTTTTCTCGGTAGCTGCTTCAGCAGGGCTCCTGATATCAGGTCAAATCCCGGTGCTTTTTTCGAACTGAGGTTGGTTTTGATTTCGGTCATTAGTTCTTTTGGTGAAATATGGGGTATAGGCTTTGCCGCCAGTGCTGTCCAGGTGATACCCTCGGGAAGTTCAGGGGTATGAGTTTCATTCGGTGTAAATGTCTTTTCCAAGTGATCGGCAAAAATATCGGCCTTATCCTTGTTACTTCTAGCCCAAGATCGATCTTCCTTTCTTATCGGGGGAATTTGCATTATCGGTCGCTTTATGTTTTTGGTGGTTTTCCATAGAGAGTAGTCCGTAGCAGAGTCATTGCTCAGCCCCTCCAAATGCCGACCAATAGTTTGTTGTTTGATTTCTTCGGTAAGTTTGCGAAGTTTCCATACCATATTATTAGGTCTGCCTTAACGATGGGGTCTCTTGTAGTTTGCCAACGTTTGCGAACTTTTCTCTTCTTTGCTATCAATTCTCTGACTTCTAAAGGATAAATGTTGCTATTCTTGATATGGTAACTTATTTGGGGTGTAGCTAACCACGCAGCTTCCTGTATATCGCCTTGAAAACTCTGCACTGCGTCTTCCAATTCTTCGGGAGTTTTGAGTGAAACTGACAAGTTGATGTTCTGCTCTAGGCTTGTTTTGAATGCTTCCCAGTTTGTAGCTTTAGTTGTCAGAGTTGGTCTTCTTTCTTTTCTAATTACCGATTGACTTAGAGTTAAGATAATTGGTGTATGGTCAGAGTCAAGATCAAGTTCCTCGGTTATATCAATGAAGCTAGATGACAGATTTTTAATTACAAAAAAGTCTATTAGATCTGGAATCTTGTTTCTGTCAGTAGGCCAATAAGTTGGCTTACCTGTTGAGTGGACTTCGCATCTGTAGCTTTGGATTGCATGTAGTAATTCTCTTCCCTTTGTTGTAGTTAGCCGTGAACCCCAATATGTATTCTTGGAATTAAAGTCTCCCCCAAGTATGAACTTCCCAGAGAAAGTCTGCAAAAGATCCAAATACTGTGTTCTCTTAATGTTGTGCCTCGGGGGTGAATAAAGAGCTCCAATCGATATTATTCCACATTTTGTTTTGACTCTAACAGACGTAACTTGAAATTGTTGTTTTTCGATTTTCTCGTCCTCATAATGAGATATATTATTTTTAATTAATACTGCGCTTCCTCCTCTTGCGCAATTGCTGGGGTGAATAGCGTGATAAAGTGTGAAGTCTCGAAGTTTTAGGTAGGATTCTTTTGTGAAATGAGTTTCTGATATTAGGCAGATATCAATTTTATGTTCAGTTAAAAATGTGTGTAAGGTATTTCTATGTTGTAATAGCCCGTTGGCGTTCCAGGAAAGTATGCGGAGACAATCAGCCATTTTTATGGAATTTTTCAAGCTTGTCGAGTCTGGCAACAATGGATTTAGTAACATTTTCTTGTTTATTCAGTTTTTCCAGTATTAATTGCAGTGTTTTGCTGATTTCTGGAAGATTGTTTACGGGTTGGTCCATTTTTACCTCAATTCTTTCTATTTCTACTGGCTTAGCACTAGAGGTCGACTTACCATTTACCATGTTGGCATAAGATTGTTCACCAGATACCTCTTTTGCCTTGATAACTTTTCTGTTTACATGCTTTGTTTTCTGCTGTTCCGGGGGAGAGATTTTCTTAAAATTGGCGTTTTTAATCTTTTGAAGTTCAATCGGAACTACACAACCCCTGTAGTTTGCAGGATGACCTTTACCGCAATTATAGCATTTTGCGGGTTCCTCTTTTGACTTTGTGCAGTTCTGGGTATCGTGCTCCCCAGCACATTTTACGCATCTGGGGTCTTTGTGGCAGTATCCACGAGTGTGACCCCACGCTTGGCAATTCTTACATTGTGGCAACAATTTAGGTTTTTTTAGTGGACATATTTCGACTCTCATTCCCATTATATCAGTTATTCCAAAGATTTTGTTGATATCTTCGGTCTTGTCGAAAGACAGCATGAAGATCGGTAAAGGATCTTTTGTTTTTCGTTTTAAAATATTAGTTACATCTAAAATTTTATATTTTTTTTCGCTTCAGATCTTCAATTATCTTTTCCTTACTGCAGGTTTTATGCAGTTTTTTTACTACCACTTTAATTGGTCTATCTTGCTTATTTTCGTAAGATGACCAGTTTAGTTTTCCTTCCTCGAGAAGGTTGGTGATTATCTTTGTAATTGTCGATTGCATCAACATTAACTTTTAGTACGCCACTGTTTAGTAACGTTATTTTATACTTGTTCTCAATTTTGGTATTTAGCAGCTCATATACATTTTTTCTTTTGATATTGTTCTGATGAGTGGCGTGGAGGGGTTATAGAAGAACCTGGCACTTGACTGGGTTTAGTTGAAGTGAGTTGCTGGTTGACCAATTGAAAATTCGGGTCAGATCTTCATTTATGGTTATTATCCCTTCTTCCATATCTTCATCGTAAATTGGTGTGTAGATCTGCAGATCATCCGCATACATATGGCAGGTGCAATTTCATAGTTTCTCCGGAAGATCAGACGTGACGACATTGAACAGAAGGGGACCGAGCACTGACCCCTGTGGAACACCAGAACTCACGTTGACCAATCTCGAGCAACCGACACCGTCGACCTTTGTTCTAAAGGTTCGACCGGCGAGGTAGTGTCTAAACCAGTTCAGCATCTCATCTCGAATTCCATAATACTCCAGCTTAGCCAGGATGAACTCAAAGTTTACGCTATCAAAAGCCTTTGACATATCCAAGAGGACGAGTGCGGTAGTGGAGTGACTGCGATGCGAAGTCACAATGTCATCCAACACTTGTAGTAAAGCAGTACTGGTGCTGTGACCCCCGCGGAAGCCGGACTGGATTGGCGGTAATATGTTCCGGTCCTCGAGATATTCCATCATTTGGCCATGTAAAATGGATTCACCAATCTTTGATGCAGTACACAAAAGACTTATGGGTCGATAGTCAGCATAGGTCACAGGATTGCTGGTCTTAGGGATCGGTCTTACCACTGCTTCTCGCTAGGATATTGGAAAGTATCCTTGCTCGAAGGAGTAATTGATGATGTGGGTCAGCGGCTCCGAACAAAAAGAAGCGGAAAACTGAAGCATTTTTGATGAAATACCATCCGCACCACAAGACGTCCATTTTTGTTTAAAAATAAGTTCTATAACGCGCTCCACTTCTACCGGGTTGTATGAAAACAACCCCCCTCGCGGGTGTGCAGCGCCGCGAAAAGTATCCACATAGTCCGAGTCACAAGGTAGTCCCGGTATACTGGTAATAAAATAGTCACTGAAAGCGTCAGCATCACACAAGTCTATCGGCACGCGATTATTTTGGTTATCACCACCAACACCCCACGATCTAAGATGTTTGCCACAGTAATTTCTGGTCTTTGAGACCACGTGTACGCGACGTGAAATATGCTCTCTTTTCTTGAATTACAGCATTGTTGAAGTAACTTCTCAGATTGCAGAAATATTTTCGGTGATTTGGAGATTTACTGCGCTTGTATCTCCGCCAAGCGTCGTTTTTGAGGTTCCTCATTTGCCTGAGTGTGTCAGTAAACCATGGTTGGCTGCACCTTCGATGCAGTTGAATCACTCGTTTTGGAGCATGTATGTCGAATAGTTCGAGTAATACCCCATTGAAGAACTGCAACTTGTCATCTAGATCTGAGAGGCGGTACATGACGTCCCATGGGATCAATGAACCATCGCGGAGGAAAGCATACAAATCGAAGTCTGTGAAATTGCGAAGTTCCACAGATATCCGATCGACAGAGCAAGTACTCAGAGGCACGCTGCAAGCGACTGCATGATGATCGGAAAAATCACATTCGATCACGTCCCCATCCACATTCAGAAAATTATTGCTGATAAGAATTAGATCAATTAAAGATCCAGTATTAGCAGTAATCCGGGTCGGGTCTGATATCACCTGGCTCAGCGAGTAATCATTCAGAATTGCTTTTAATGCTTGTCTCGAAGTCGAGGGAGACAACATGTCGACATTAAAGTCACCCATGACTAGGATATTCTGAGTTTCCATGTAAACATTATTGAAGGTAGCCTCCAGCTGTTGTAGTGAAAGTAAACCTGCCGACGGCGGACGGTAAATGACACCTACCGCTACTGAGATTTTTTTTAATTTGAATCTGTATCCACAATTGTTCTATTTCGTGCTCATGATAATCTGGTAAGTTGATACGCGAGTAGCGCATTGTGTCTTTGATATATAACGCCACTCCTCCACTTCTGCCAGCTCGATCTTTCCGTATAAGTCTGTATCCTGGAATAGCAATGTCCGTGAAGTTAGCAATGGATTTAGATTTAGATTTAGATTCATATATCGAAATTTACAGTCGGCCAGACAAATATTGCACATGACTGAGTTTTCTCTAAAATGCAGTAAATTTGCCACTTAAAGACACGTTACCGTAGTACTAGTGATAATAATACGAAGTATATATGTAAATATCGTCATTTATAGACATTGGGGTGTGAACGAAGTTTAAATATTTCCAGTTAAATCCAGCGGCGCAGAAAGCCAATATTAAAAATTATCCTTTCTCGAAAAGTAAGGATGATGTATCTCAAATTTATTTAACATAGCTTAATTGTATACCATTATTTATGAATCCGCGGTCAAACAATCCAAATCTGCCCTCAGGGTAGGTCAAAAATGTAATTGAATGTTATCGCCGCGGACTGGTATTATAACAAATATGAAATGTCATTTTCTCGAACACTAGGCATGATGTATCTCCAATTTTTTTATCATAGCTTAATTGGATACCACTAATTATGAATCCGCTGTCAAACCATCCAAATCCGCCGTCAGGGTAGGTCAAAAATGTAATTGAATGTTATCGCCGCGGACTGGTATTATAACAAATATGAAACGTTATTTTTTTCGAAAACTAGGCATGATGTATCTCCAATTTTTCTATCATAGCTTAATTGGATACCACTAATTATGAATCCGCGGTCAAACCATCCAAATCCGCCGTCAGGGTAGGTCAAAAATGTAATTGAATGTTATCGCCGCGGACTGGTATTATAAGAAATATCCTGACGGCGGATTTGGATAGTTTGACCGCGGATTCATAATTAATGGTACCCAGTAAAGCTATGATAAAAAAATTGGAGATACATCATGCCTAGTTTTCGAGAAAATGACATTTCATATTTGTTATAATACCAGTCCGCGGCGATAACAATCAATTACATTTTTGACCTACCATGACGGCGGATTTGGATGGTTTGGCCGCGGACACATAATTAGTGGTATGCAGTTAAGCTATGTTAAAAAAATTGGAGATACATCATGCCTAGTTTTCGAAATAAATGACATTTCATATTTGTTATAATACCAGTCCGCGGCGATAACATTCAATTGCATTTTTGACCTACCCTCACGGCGGATTTGGATGGTTTGCCCGCGGATTCATAATTAATGGTATCCAGTAAAGCTATGTTAAAAAAATTGGAGATACATCATGCCTAGTTTTCGAGAAAATGATATTTCATATTTGTTATAATACCAGTCCGCGGGGATAACACTCAATTACATTTTTGACCTACCCTGACGGCGGATTTGGATGGTTTGACCGCGGATTCATAATTAATGGTATCCAGTAAAGCTATGATAGAAAAATTGGAGATACATCATTCCTAGTTTTCGAAAAAAATAACGTTTCATATTTGTTATAATACCAGTCCGCGGCGATAACATTCAATTGCATTTTTGACCTACTCTGACGGCGGATTTGGATGGTTTGACCGCGGATTCATAATTAGTGGTATGCAGCTAAGCTATGTTAAAAAAATTGGAGATACATCATGCCTAGTTTTCGAAAAAAATGACATTTCATATTTGTTATAATACCAGTCCGCGGCGATAACACTCAATTACATTTTTGACCTACCCTGACGGCGGATTTGGATGGTTTGACCGCGGATTCATAATTAATGGTATCCAATAAAGCTATGATAGAAAAATTGGAGATACATCATGCCTAGTTTTCGAAAAAAATAACGTTTTATATTTGTTATAATACCAGTCCGCGGCGATAACATTCAATTGCATTTTTGACCAACCCTGACGGCGGATTTGGATGGTTTGACCGCGGATTCATAATTAATGGTATCCAGTAAAGCTATGTTAAAAAAATTGGAGATACATCATGCCTAGTTTTCGAGAAAATAACATTTCATATTTGTTATAATACCAGTCCGCGGCGATAACAATGAATTACATTTTTGACCTACCCTGACGGCGGATTTGGATGGTTCGGCCGCGGATTCATAATTAGTGGTATCAAATTAAGCTATGTTAAAAAAATTGGAGATACATCATGCCTAGTTTTCAAAAAAAAATTACATTTCATATTTGTTATAATACCAGTCCGCGGCGATAACATTCAATTACATTTTTGACCTACCCTGACGGCGGATTTGGATGGTTTGACCGCGGATTCATAATTAGTGGTATCCAGTTAAGCTATGATAAAAAAATTGGAGATACATCATGCCTAGTTTTCGAGAAATTGACATTTCATATTTGTTATAATACCAGTCCGCGGCGATAGCATTCAATTACATTTTTGACTTACCCTGACGGCGGATTTGGATTGTTTGACCGCGGATTCATAAATAATGGTATCCAATTAAGCTATGTTAAATAAATTGGAGATACATCATCCTTACTTTTCGAGAAAGAATAATTTTTAATATTGGCTTTCTGCGCCGCAGGATTTAACTGGAAATATTTAAACTTCGTTCACACCCCAATGTCGATAAATGACGATATTTACATATATACTTTGTATTATTATCACTAGTACTACGGTAACGTGTCTTTAAGTGGCAAATTTACTGCATTTTAGAGAAAACTCTGTCATGTGCAATATTTGTCTGGCCGACTGTAAATTTCGATATATGAATCTAAATCTAAATCCATTTCTAACTTCACGGACATGGAATAGCAATATCTTCGCTCAAAATTGTGTCACTCAGCCATGTCTCGGTAACAGCAAAAATTCCGCAGTTATGTAGAGCAATGAATTCCTTGACCCGAACGAATTTGCTGACAATAGATCTAACATTTAAGTGCATAAACAATGTGTTGGTCACTGTGCGATTTGCAGTATCAGCAAGGTTATTCACTGTGGATTGTTGCCGTTCGTCCAATGAACTCTTTTCGTACTTCTTACTTATAAAAAATGTCCATCGTAATTGATTCTTTGTCGCCCTAGTTTCGCCTTTTTTTCGTATATGGGACAGGTCGTTGACCACGCCGCATGAGCAATATCACATATGTCGTGCTTTAGCGTTTCTTTGGCATATTTGCAGTTGACACAACATAAAGTCCTAGATTTGCAGTCGCTGACTGTATGACTGCCAGAACACAGTGGGCAAACAGGATCTTTCTTACAATTTTCGGCTATGTGATTAAATCCACAACATTTGAAGCATCGCAGAACATCCCCTATCTCAAACACTCTACAATCATCCCAATAAATTGTAACAGAGCCATGTGCGATAATTTCTCTAAATCTCTTACCGTCAACCTCAGCAATAGTGGTGTATCCCTTTGAAGTCTTAGCAACGCTTAGCACGTTGATCCCAGCATTCGCATCAATAAAGCTATTCTGCGTTTTTAGATACGTGACTATTTCTTCTTTATTCAACATTTCGGATAATCCAATAATCTTCACTTTTGGTAATTTCCTTTTCGGGATGCTTACTTCAAAGTCAGATCCTAGCTTCTCCTGCATTTTGATCTTTAAATTTGAGGTTTCACTCTTGTTTTTGCAACTTAGAACTACGCCTCCCTTGGATGTTTTTCTGAAGCCAGCTATTGCGGTTGTTACGGGATTTATTTTCTCCTTCAGCACCCTCGATGTTTCCTCACTGCTCATTTGGTCATTCTTGGGCTTGATGTACAGGACATCCTGACCCCCTGCAGTTGCTTTCAGTTTGTCAGCGTATGTTACACCGCACTGCGATGATACTTTATGTACCTCTTGAATCACATCATTATTGCCCTTTGCAACTGCAGAACTCATGTCATCCATTGTCGCACGCAGGCCCTCCAATGACTTGTCATGTTCCTCAACTCTGCTGCCGTTCTTCTCGACAGCCTTTTTAAGCTCCCAAATCTGACCCAAGAGCTGGGTCAGCATGAATTTGGGACTCAACTCCACGTTTTCCTTACAGCGATTGCAGAACCAGCCTACATCCTCTCGACCGGAAATAAGATCAAACTCCTTGTCGTCCAATTTTGAACATGCTAAATGCACAGAAACATTACATAACGAGCACTTAATTATTGATAATTCTTGGCGTTTGAATTTCGTGTTGCAAAAACCACACTTTGTAATATCGGTCATTGAATCGGCAGCAAATTAAAATGCGTCCGTACTGAACGACTACTAATGTACCACTGTTGAATACTTTGTTTAAATAAATTTTCACGTTTGATGAGAGCCGTAGATACAGTTAAATTTTCAATTCGTCTTTCTAATCCTGGTCTCTTTACCACATTCATAGGAGGTCTCTTATCATTTCTTTGAAATTAGCATGAGGTGATTACTCGATACAATTGCGTTAAAAATTTTACCAGTAAATGCATAAAACTTTAATCGTATAGTATTATACTTACCACCATGTAACTCTCCCTCTCATTTCAATATCTATCGGTATTTCTTAATATTAAGGGTCCGGTGAAACGATGCTTTAGAACGTACCCTAAATGGCGTTTCGGTAGTTCCAATTGTTCTTCAATTGTTGCTTTTAAATTTGAGATTTTTTATGCTCAAACGGTTTGAATTGAATGTAGCTATTGGGGAAAACTTCGCATAACAATAATTGAAAAGGAAATACTTTTTGAAAATCAGTCATTATCGAACAATAGGCAGTAACTTACGATTTTATTTTTAGATTTATGAATCATTGATTTTTAGCCATGCACACCAAAATCACCTAACTATGTATGCAATAAAATCTCCATAAACCCACCCTCGTTTGGAAATCAATTGGAAGCAGAAAAAGCCATGATTTTTGTGCGGATTGTGTTGTTTGAACGAAGAGTGGGAATTCCTGTAGTTCACCGCTTTTCGAATAGATGGCACCACCGGTGTTTGTACATTCAAAATAAAATTGGCAGTTTCTATATTATTTCCCTCTCAAAGTTTTATCTTATCTCTGCGGTTATTATCCATTATTATATGTATTGTTATTATTATATATTTTTTTTTTTTTTACTTTATTATGAAAAACCAACAAGGTGTACATAATTACAACATTTACAATTAACAATATATACATAACATTAAACATTAAACTTAGCAGCGCAATATTGACAACATTTACATTTACCTTTACAACCCGGTTGAATATCAGTATGCTTGAAGCAGCTCAGAACAAAAATGGCAAGATAGTACTAACATGAGCTATAGCCTCTCGTCGAAATACTCTTGGAGTGAATAATAGACTTTACCTAATAGTAGCTCACGCAGACCCTTCCTGAAAGGAACAATACTGTTTAACTCCTTCAGGTGATTTGGTAGATTGTTAAACATTTTAATCCCAGTAAACAATAAGGAGTGATGGAATTTCGCATACCTGGGCAAAGGTAACCGCAAATCACCGGCAGCGCGCGTTGGGTGCAAAACTAGAGGACGACCAAACCCGGCACGAATCTTAAAAACCGTGACACATACCTCAAAAATAAACATATTAAAGACTGAGAAAATCTGGAACTTTTCAAAAAATGGTCTGCAACTATCTCTCTGTCCAACCCCAACAATAGACCTAATGGTTCTCTTCTGAAGCTTAAATATCAGATCCATCTCACCAGCCGAACAAAAGCCCCAAAACATTATACCATAACGCATCAAGCTTCCAAAATAAGCATGATACACAGTGACAGCACAAGCTTCACCCAGCTCCCTCGCAACGGCACGAACCGCATAGTGTGCTCCGCCTAATCGTGTGAGTAGCTGACCCACATGGGAAGACCATTTAAGGGAACGATCCAGAGTTACGCCTAAGAATCTAGTGCTCTCCAGAAAACGCAGTTGATCATCACCAAACCGCAACAACCCTGCCGGAGACTCATTACCGCTGGAAAAATACATGGCCGCAGTCTTAGACAAGTTCAACACTAGCCCGTTCAAAGAAAACCAACCGCGCAGACGCTCAAGATCGGCGTTTACTCTGCTGACCAGCGACGGCACGCTCACGTCTGACCACACAATGCTTGTATCGTCAGCAAACATTGTTACTTTACCGCTAATTATGCAGTCGGGAAGATCGTTTATATACAACGAGAAAAGTACAGGGCCCAAAACAGAACCCTGGGGCACACCACAGGGCACAGAAGCAAAACGCGAACACCGACCATCAACAGACACAAACTGACGCCTCCCGGATAAATAACTCTGACACCACTGGAAAGGAATTCCTCTAACGCCAATGGAACTTAATTTACGCAGAAGCACTTCATGGTTTACGCAATCAAAGGCTTTTCTAATATCACAGAAGACAGCCACAGTGCACCGGCTCCCGTTAATACCGTTATATACATCGCTTAGAACATTATAAATTGCATCGGCAGTACAAAGACCCGATCGAAAGCCAAACTGAGCACTAGACAATATTTGCTCGCCCTGCAAAAAACCTGTGAATTGATTTTTAAATATTGATTCAACAATCTTAGACAGAACCGGTAGTAGCGAAATGGGCCGATAATTCATTTTATCACTCCGATCTCCCGATTTATATATTGGCACAACCTTAGCTAACTTTAGGCAGTCAGGAAATATTCCTTCCGTAAAAGAATTATTAATTAAGTCAACCAGACTCGCCCGAACGTCGGGAGGCAAAACCTTAAGCACTTTAGCTGTCAATAAATCATACCCCGCCGAATTCTTATTTTTCATAAGACCAATTATACTATCGACCTCCGCCAATGTAGTGGGGAAAAGAAAAAAACTATTTTGGTGGTTTCCAAAATCACCCGCCGCTCCTGCATTGGTCGAACCAGCGTCAGAAATCATTCCAGCAACAGTATCAACAAAATGATCGTTCAATACCGAAGACAGCTGCACTGGATCACTCACTAACTGCCCATCAACGTCAAGCGACAGGGACCGGTATCCCGACTGAGTCCTTCCGCTGAGCTCCCCCACTACTCTCCACGATTCTCTAATAATGTTATCGGAGTCTGCAATGCGTGTTCTATAATACTGTTTCTTGGCCAATGAAATAACTGCCTTCAATACAGATTTGTAATTAGAAACATAATTAATGAAGTTCGGGCATATAGAAAACTTATATATTATATATTATTACTTATATATTATTATTATTACACATATTGTGCAATGAGAAATATGCATTTATGTAGAAATTAATATTCAAAACTGGTTATTGATAATAAATGTTTACTAATTTAATTATCGTTTTGGTTCAAACAAATATTATGTGTGTGTACTACTCATCAGGTCTCAAACTACTTCATGTAAATCTCTATACATATAATTTGAAGAAGCAGGAATACTGGGAGTGCAGCCAGTGTGGCAGTTAATAAATGAAACACTTACCATTGCAAGGCCCTAAGCTTTCAACAATTAATTTATTTGAGTGTTCATCAGAGGGAAACCTTTTTAGATAGTTTTTTTAAACATGACGTGCACAATTTTCACAATAACCGAAACGAGTCAACTAACGATATTTGCTTCCGGCTGTGAGTTGACTCGTTTAACATTGGTCATCGTGAAAATTGTGTACGTTATGTATTTTTAGATTTCCCTCTGATGAGGACATAAATAAATTGTCGAAAGCTTATAGAGCCTTACAAAAGAAATGGTTTAATTTAGTAACCGTCCCACTGGCTGCACCGCTAGTATATTCCTGGTTCATCAAATTACACTGCAAACAGCCGATACTTCCATAAATTTATACATATAGTAGTGCCAAACGTAATACCATTGAATTTTATTTCTATATATATATATATATATATATATATATATATATATATATATATATATATATAATAAAATTATAAACCCCTAACCACAACAAGTATTTTAGAAACCTAAATACGTATTTCAGCAACTATGTTGCCATCTTCAGTAGAACCTAAAAAAAAGAAAAAGAGAGATTAGCACTTCATAGTATCTTTACAGGATATTCTCCAAGCAAATCACTAGTGGAAGTGATCCATCCACTTCCACTAGTGATTTGCTTGGAGAATATCCTGTAAAGATACTATGAAGTGCTAATCTCTCTTTTTCTTTTTTTTAGGTTCTACTGAAGATGGCAACATAGTTGCTGAAATACGTATTTAGGTTTCTAAAATACTTGTTGTGGTTAGGGGTTTATAATTTTATTATTAAGTTCGCCACAGTCTCCAAAATATTGTTATATATATATATAAGGAGAAAGGAAGTTTGTCGGGCAATTCCGTCATACGAAGATGCAACCGTAGACACGTGTTTCGGACTATTAGTCCTCATCAGTACGGTATAGCCAAGGAGTAAGATGGACACTCAATGGAAAAAACACTCAAATGGAGACCATAAGGGGGGTGCCCAAACAAACTTTAATTTTTCGAAGCGTCACCAATACGTATACCATTCGCATGTAATGGCCGCATCCGTTTGTGTTGGTATAGTAGTGTTCTGTTCTGAGTAAAGTTTTCTGCCCTACCGTCGACCTCACCGCTAAGAAATTCAAATCAAATTAAATTTTAAAATGTAATTGCTTCTTCATACAGGGTGTCATTTTGATTAGTCTCACCTTTCTTGGAAATTTCCATAATATATGTGTAAATTGAACTTAGGTCCTTGATATCAGACTTTTTGTTGATTACATTATGTGTGTTTGTGATGTGAAACATTTCTATAAATGTTCGCTTGACATAGTTGTTTTCTACTTCCAGGATTTTCACTTCATTATAGTTTATCCCCTTATCCCTGTTTTATATCAAGAGACGACGTTACATAACCTGAATTCTTATATATATATATATATATATATATATATGGAAAACAGGTTTATCGACGGTAAGAGATTGAAGGAGAAAGGAAGTTTGTCGGGCAATTCCGTCATACGAAGAAGCAACCGGAGACACGTGTTTCGGACTATTAGTCCTCATCAGTACGGTATAGCCAAGGAGTAAGATGGACACTCAATGGAAAAAACACTCAAATGGAGACCATAAGGGGGGTGCCCAATGTCGCCAATTGGTGCTTCAGTCACAACATCTTCAGGATTCGAAGACTAGATGTGACGTCGCGCCGGAGGTGACGGACACCCCAGGCCCACCATAGCCCATGGAGGTATAGATGGAAAACAGGTTTATCGACGGTAAGATATTGAAGGAGAAAGGAAGTTTGTCGGGCAATTCCGTCATACGAAGAAGCAACCGTAGACACGTGTTTCGGACTATTAGTCCTCATCAGTACGGTATAGCCAACGAGTAAGATGGACACTCAATGGAAAAAACACTCAAATGGAGACCATAAGGGGGGTGCCCAATGTCGCCAATTGGTGCTTCAGTCACAACATCTTCAGGATTCGAAGACTAGATGTGACGTCGCGCCGGAGGTGACGGACACCCCAGGCCCACCATAGCCCATGGAGGTATAGATGGAAAACAGGTTTATCGACGGTAAACAAACTTCCTTTCTCCTTCAATATCTTACCGTCGATAAACCTGTTTTCCATCTATACCTCCATGGGCTATGGTGGGCCTGGGGTGTCCGTCACCTCCGGCGCGACGTCACATCTAGTCTTCGAATCCTGAAGATTTTGTGACTGAAGCACCAATTGGCGACATTGGGCACCCCCCTTATGGTCTCCATTTGAGTGTTTTTTCCATTGAGTGTCCATCTTACTCCTTGGCTATACCGTACTGATGACGACTAATAGTCCGAAACACGTGTCTACGGTTGCTTCTTCGTATGACGGAATTGCCCGACAAACTTCCTTTCTCCTTCAATATCTTACCGTCGATAAACCTGTTTTCCATATATATATATATATACTTAGAAAGTTTAGCCTTGTCAATATATTAAAAAATACACAACTTTCGTTCAAAAATTGTTTATTGATTGGGGTTAGAGGCTTTGTTTAAAATGTTTACACGTTCACATTACATTAAACAGTAAAACAACATATTTAAAAACTTGATCTGACGTTTCGATGCGAACCGCACCAGGCTTACGGCTCACATACGATTCGAACAACACGTCTTCAACAAAAATTTGTACGTTGTTTTCAGACATTCCAACGTGCCACGATCCAATTGCTTCTCACGGATGTGACAAAAAAGATAAATCAACTGTCGCGGTCGATCGCAGTACTAGAATGTCAAATACAAAAGACACCCCAACGACAACTAATCCACGATTACATTCAGAACTTCTCACGGACATTGCAAGAAAAGAACAAGAACATCAAAACAACGCAACAAAGAAAAATCACACTTCTTCAAAATAGACAACAGAGATCTCCTACACATATTACCAACAGGGAATGGATAGTCAATTTATCAAGCACAGCTCTACCGGAAGAAGTAAATAACATCTTAAGCCTGGGTCCAAATTTTTCTATCGAATACAACCGAAAGAAATTACCAATCACCAACATCGTTGCTAATATTGAGAGTGGAATTCAAAGGCTGAATAGTGAAGAAAAAAGTGACATAGCTACAAGGGTAAGCAATACCATTCATAATTTTAAAACAAAAAATGTAAGGCAAGATACACAAAATAGACAAATGATAAAAAACATACATAATACAAAGAAATTTCTAAAAGACAACCAACAAATTTGTGTATTAAGAGCCCATAAAACGAATAAAACAGTAGTCATGGATACCATACAATATGAACAAAAAATGGACACACTTTTACAAGACAATACTACTTATGCTGCGCTACGAAATAATCCAACTAAAATATATGAAAAAATGAACAACGATATGATTAATAAATGGCTAGCAAAAAAACTAATAACAAAAGAACTTGCAATACAACTAAAAATTCACAACTCGCAACCACCAAAAATATATGGACTACCAAAATTATATAAATCAGAAACACCACTTAGACCAATTGTTTCCTGCATCCAATCACCTTTTTATAAATTAGCTAAACAGCTGGCTAATGATTTGGCAATCATCGTAGGCAAAAATCAATACTATATTAAAGATTCTTGGTCTTTCAAAGAATTTATTGATCAAGTCTCATTGAATGAGTCACACCACCTCATCTCATTAGATGTAGTATCACTATATACCAATGTGCCCACCTCATTGGCGAAAGACGCTATAAGTAAGAAATGGCACCTAATTGAGGATGTTGCCTTCCTCCCAAAACAAGAATTCTTGGAAGCAGTAGAAATCGTTCTAAAAAGCACATATTTGCAATACAAAGACAGTTTCTATAAACAGATTTTCGGTTGCGCAATGGGCTCTCCTGTGTCGAGTGTGATTGCACAATTGGTTATGGAAGAATTAGAAACTACCGTTCTTTCTTCTATCACCATTGATATACCATTTTTTTAGAAGATACGTGGATGATTGCATTGCTGCAGTTCCAAAAGGTCGAGAAACCGAAATTTTGGACAATTTCAATAAATATAATGATAGACTGCAATTCACAATGGAAGTAAACAAAAACAATACGATCAACTTTCTCGACACAACTTTAATACACAAAAATAACAAAATTTACACAAAATGGTACACCAAACCAACATCTTCACATAGATACTTAAATTATAACTCAATCCAACCAACAACCTACAAAATAAGTGTTATTAGAGGACTTATCGATCGTGCTGTAAAGTTAACTAATCCTGAATATCGTAAAGAAACTATTCAAAAAGTCAGAGATATCTTGCACAACAATGACTATCCGGAATACCTGATCAAAAAAACAATCAACAGCAGAATAGCAATCAACGAAAGAATTGAAAACTCGACACAACCTACCACATTCCCTGAACCGGATACTACTAAATATATAGCACTACCGTACGTACAAAACCTCTCAGAAAAAATAGGTAATATAATGAAACCATTTAATATAAAAATAGCGCACAAAAACACGAATAATCTGTCTAATATGTATACAAAATTGGAGGCCCCAATACCACTACTGAAACAAACACACTGTGTTTATGAAATTCCCTGTTGCAACTGTGAGGAAGTATACATTGGTCAAACAGAACAACTTCTCGAAGAAAGACTAAAAGGACACAAATATGCGAAAAACATAACAGCTCTAAAAAAACATCAGGAAGAAACCGAACATCAGTTTAATTTCAAAAACGTGAAAGTGCTGCATAAAGAAAATAATATAAAAGCAAGATGTGTAGTGGAAACTATAGAAATTTTAAAAAATAAAAAAGCAGTGAATGATAGATCCGACATCAACCTATCAAAGTCGTACAAATTAATACTCGAATAAAAATTCAACTAATGTAAAATTGAATATTATATAGGTAAACCCGTTTTATTTTCACATGTGACAAATTCTCATGGTTGTATTGCTTGTATGTGCTCTGTTGCTGTTTTATGTACCTGTAGTTTTAGATCACGACAATTTTTCAGTACTTCTGTGACCAAGGTGCGGTTCGCATCGAAACGTCAGATCAAGTTTTTAAATATGTTGTTTTACTGTTTAATGTAATGTGAACGTGTAAACATTTTAAACAAAGCCTCTAACCCCAATCAATAAACAATTTTTGAACGAAAGTTGTGTATTTTTTAATATATATACATATATATATATACATACATATATACATATACATATATATATATATATATATATATATATATATAGAATTAAATAATATTGTTCGATCGATGAGTTAACGTAGAATAAAATAAATTAATCGGGTATGACGATCCTCAGCAAGGTAAGAAAACACTCTTTTTACTTTATCATACGCAGTATGTAAAGTATTGTAATCGTGCCGAAAAAAAAAATTGGGATTTTAGCGGAAATAGGTCTTTTTGGGTCCCCTGAACATTTTTGACCAAGGTACAAAAAAATGTCTGTGTGTGTGTGTGTGTGTGTGTATGTGTGTAAACGATTTTTGTGGCGACGATTCCGGAGAAACTACTGAAGGTATCGGGACGAAACTTCATATTTAGAAGTTTCATGACCTAACTTAGAGCTGAAAAGCTTTTGGTTCACTAGGGTCCAAAGGAACTGGTAGTTTATTCTAAGTCTTTTTCAAGGATTTTGCAATTGAGCCGCCATTTCTGTAATTTCGTCAAAATAGTTAAATAATAAATTAAAGTACAAGAAATTTAGAATAATTTATGCTTATGACATTTTTTGGTAAAATACATAGTTTAGCTGCAAGAGCAAATTCTATTTGATCGAGATCGGTCGCATCTGCATTGATATGAAACTACATACATAGTAGCCAGGATTTTGACTTTGAAATATTTTTTTGTGCTGTCACACTCGAAAACAGCTGATTTCATCAGAGGCAAGGTTGGAGAACCGCTATGGAACGTTGCCGCTCTAGTGCGGCAAATTACAAAATGCAAATTTCAAATAAAATAAGATCACCAATTTGATTGTTTGTTGATAAGAAATATCAACCCGTCTTTATATCTAATTCTAAAAACTATAAATTGAGAAAATTGTAAATAAAGTATAGGGATGAGTGTAGTTTTATTTTAGTATGTTCGTACGGATGACATCTACAGTGTCATGAACAAATATAAATCTGTCAGAATTTGAATTAGCTTTTTAAACTTGCTGTTTCGTCAAAGTGGTACCAACCTAACATTTCCTATACAGAAATACAGCCATTTTTTTTAAATACATGTTTCTCAAAAAGCAACACAATAAACGTTGATGTTACTCCTGCCAAAAACTAGATAGCGTGACTCACTCACATGCGACGGCGACACTCCACCTTCGGTGACGCGCCGCATCACCGCTGGTCGCGCTATTCCGTACTTTCTGCACTTGTGACGTAAATAACTATTATTCTAATGACGTAGTGTTGGTAGTGTCAAATGCTGATGCTTTGACAATACCTACGATTTATCTGAATAAAATAGATTCTTATGCAGCTAACCTATTAATTTTATATATTCTATGATAAAGTCATGTGCCTGGCCACATCAGATTTTTTTTATAAGTTGCTATATTTCGAAACACAATTCGTTTCTTCTACAGGCATTACACTAAAAGCAGACCAGACATAATAAATAAAACAATGAGACTACAAGAACATACTCACAATTGAGTCATATAAACTGCAAATAATCTACAGAACAAGCGACCATGCCACTGACGGTTACATACAAAAATAACAGGAAAACGGTAAACACGTGTGCACATACGGACGATTACATTGTGACTGACATGCCATAAGGTGGTAGCGGGTGAAACCACATAGCGAAAACAATACAATAAAAACAATTTGTTCAAAGGGGCGCTGATGCCAAAAGTTTGATTAAATAAAAGTGTTAGAAACATATAGTAGAATTGTCGTTGATTAGCCTTTTTGACTTTGCAACGTCTAAATTAATGATGAAAGAATAAATGTTGCTTAAATTGTCTAAATCAGTTTTAAAATTAATTGTATTTTCCGTGGTTCTTATATAGTACATTTCCAGAAACATGCGATTGTAGTAGCCAGCTTCCCTGTCCAAAATCTTAACGTCATCAAAATTAAAAGTATGAGAAAGACCCAGTGAATGGTGCGACAACGCACATCTAGACTTGCCCGTATTGCAATCGCTTTTGTGTAGTGAAATGCGATTTTTTAACCACTGTGAGGTAGTGCCGACATATCCAACGCCACACTGATTGCAATTCATGTAGTAAACAACGTTGGACTGATACATTAAAGGATCGTGATCTTTAATCTTACTGAAAATACTATTAATCTTGTGAGGGTAATGGAAAACAATTCTTTTATTGTCAGGCAAAGCACTGTTGAATATTTGTTTAAGTTGACTACCAATTCCGGGGACAAAAGTTAGTTTAAGAAAGCTAGGTTTAGTTTGCAAGGGTTCATCAAAAATACTTCTAGTAAAACTGTTGGATGAGAACAGGAGCTTGTTCACTAATTTTAAAGGGTAACTATTATTTATAAACACTGACTTTAATTTTTCAAGGGAACTGTTAACAAATTGGGAACTACAAATTTTTCTAATTCTGTTTTTCATACCAACAATGGTATTAATTTTGTGGTTGAACATGTGACCTGAATAGTAATTGATATAACGGCCAGAGTATGAAGGTTTGGTATACCAGTCCGTCACAATAGTGCCACAATCTCTCCGTATAACTTTACAGTCGAGAAAAGGAACACAGTTCTCATTTTCAAGTTCCAGAGTAAACTGGATATGTTCATTAAAACTGTTGAAACATGTTAAAGCAGTTTCCAAACCATCACGCGGCACACAAGTCACAATATCATCAACAAATTTGAAAATGAAGGGGAGGTGAAAAGGCAAACCAGGAATGACATTATCCAACACATAGTCCATAACCATAGTGGCCAAAATTGGGCTAATCGGTGAGCCCATAGGTGTTCCAAATTTTTGAAGGTAAAATTTTTCTTGGAAGGAAAAATAGCTGTTGTTGAAAATGAAATCCAAGGTTGACAAAAAGGAATCAAGGGTGAAGCCACAGTGATCCTTGATTAAGTTCCAGTATTTTCTGGTTATTGACACGACTAACTGTAAGGGAATATTAGTGAACAAGCTCACAACATCCAAAGAAACAATTACATAATTCTCAGGGACCCGCAAATCTCTGACCCTGTCGACAAAGTCGAAAGTATCTTTGACATTATACCGAGTTCTATGTTGAAGGGACTCACCCAAGACTGAGGCAAAAAAACTGGACAACCGATAAGTAGCCGAGTCATAAGCAGAGATTATAGGCCTTAAGGGCACATTGGGTTTATGGATTTTTGGAAGGAAGTAACACTTGCTTAAATGGGAATTCTTAGCACTCAATTTCTGATAATATATATGCTTTTTATTTTTTTAAATCCAAAAGAATTTTGTTGGTTTTCTTTTGCAAAGTTTGTAAAGGATCTTTATTTATAACTTGATACGTATGAATGTCACTCAACATGTTAAGACCTTTTGTGACGTAAGCATCTCTGTCCATTAGAACCGTCACAGCACCTTTATCAGCAGTCGTAACTAGAATATTTTTATTACGTAGAAGAAAAGATTTAGTTTTTTGAAATAAATTGTTTAGGTGTTTGTTCAGCCACGTATCGGTATAATCAGTCAACAAAAAGTTGGTCAAAACGTTAGTACCTCTAGCCCTTAAGCAATCCCTGTCAACCTCCGGGCAACACGACAAGACAGACTCCATCTCCATCAATGTCCTTTTTATGTTTAAATTTTCCTTATTGATCGGAAGGCAAAACTTGGGACCCAGCGACAGGAAGTCAAGAATATCACTCGGGACGGGTGTCGAAGCCAAGTTGACCAGCCACCTATCGCTATCTCTGAAAATGTTCACACCACGTTTAGAATCATTAATTAAACCTTTAAATTTTTTTATATTAGTTTTTTTGACGTTATTGAAAATCTTGCTATACTTCACTCTTAAGGAGTCATTAAACTGTGAGTAAATATTAAAAGGTAAAACACGTTTGATTGTATTTTGCGTAACTGACAACAAATCTTCCAATTTAGCAATATTGTTAATAGTGATTTGAATCTCCAAATTTAATGTTTTCGCAGTCAAATTAGAGCAAAAATTGTTGATTTTTCTAACTAGTTTGTTATCAGTGGTGTCCAGTAAGTTTACAGTCCTTTTGGAACCATCCTGTATATGTCTCGGCGTCACGCCATTCTCGCCATTCACGCCATTCTGATTAAGTGCAATTCTACTATATGTTTCTAACACTTTTATTTAATCAAACTTTTGGCATCAGCGCCCCTTTGAACAAATTGTTTTTATTGTATTGTTTTCGCTATGTGGTTTCACCCGCTACCACCTTATGGCATGTCAGTCACAATGTAATCGTCCGTATGTGCACACGTGTTTACCGTTTTCCTGTTATTTTTGTATGTAACCGTCAGTGGCATGGTCGCTTGTTCTGTAGATTATTTGCAGTTTATATGACTCAATTGTGAGTATGTTCTTGTAGTCTCATTGTTTTATTTATTATGTCTGGTCTGCTTTTAGTGTAATGCCTGTAGAAGAAACGAATTGTGTTTCGAAATATAGCAACTTATAAAAAAAAGAGTGTTTTCTTACCTTGCTGAGGATCGTCATACCCGATTAATTTATTTTATTCTATATATATATATATATATATATATATATATATATATATATATATATATATATATATATATATATATGTATATGTATATATGTATGTATATATATATATGTATATATATTAAAAAATACACATTTTAAACAAAGCCTCTAACCCCAATCAATAAACAATTTTTGAACGAAAGTTGTGTATTTTTTAATATATATACATATATATATATATATATATATATATATATATATATATATATATATATATATATACATCCTGCTATACATACGGCGTCCTTCAATTGACCGATTCCATTACATGTGGCGCCCGGTTTGGATATGGCGCCCGTATACGGGCGCCATATCGCCAAACTGTGCTAAATGTGATCGTAAGCGTGAACATGAACCATAGACAAATTTTTGGAGGACGCCATAAATATGAATATGTGGAGCAAATTCGTATACTTTAGTTCCGTGCTTGACCGTCGCCGCGGGTGGCGCTGCATCGTGTATACTGACGGCGTATACCTTCATACCAAGCCATCGATGATACGACCCCCAGTTGATTTGGCATCATCGGTAACTGGTGTCTAAACCGGTTTTGTTTGTTTCACCCTCATTTGGTGTTGAGATAGAACAGTATCGGCCGTACACGGTGTTTTCGACTGACCTCAGCGTTCGTTTAATGCAATGTATCAACATAGTGCGGTTGCCGGTTAGGTGGTATATTTAGGTGGTAAATTAAACTGTTCCATTTTATTTAAATGTTAAATTAATTTTTTCTGTTACACAGCACCATTATTGCGAAGCAAAAAACGCATTATTGAAAAAAATGCTGCCATGAGCTTGCGATCGGATACTGAAAGTTTGAGTTAATATCTTCAGCTTTTCTTTAAATGTAGGTTGTAATAACTCAACCGAATTAAGTAATACTACCATAGGTGCGACTGATATCATCGAGCCATTTTTCTTTAATTGTCGCTTTCATGTATTGCGTATTTCATGTTACACTCATGTTTTGTATCATTTTGGTATAATGTTAATTGTTTGGTAGTTTGTTAACTTGTTTAGCCGTTTTAATTTTGTTAAATTGTAAATATTGGCAATTTATGACTACTACCGGTTGCAAAAGCATTGCGCCCTGTGTTTGAAAGCTTATAACTCAGCAATGACTAAACAAAAAACATGCGTTTAACCCCCCTTTTATTTCCATATATCATGAAGACCATTTTAAGCCGTTCGCACAGTATTGTATATGCGTTTTATTGCGATTTTTAAATCGATCACCGTTTGCGACAATTAAGAACCGGTTATCCACTGAGTAGCCGGAGTTTAATCTATGTTGTATTTTTGTTGCTATGGCGGTCTTTTAAAATTTTGGTATTTATAAAATAGCAGACGTATTGTTATTAACTTTTGGGAAAATGTATTATTTTAATTGTTTTTATATTATTTCTTATGAAAACATTGGTTGATCACGATAATGTTCATAGATGTTGCTGTTTTTTTTCTCTATGTAAACAACTTTTTACCAGTTTGCTCGATGACGTACCAACGTCAACAATATTTTAACTGTATGTATTTCCTAATTAAATTTTAAATAAGAAAGTGTTAATCAGTACCTATATAAAACCGGTAAGGATCACAACTCAAATTAATAAGTTTGACCATATTTCAAAACCGTGCAGTTTAAATTTTATAACAATAGTAAAAATACTTATTAAAAATAAAAATGATTATTGTATTTTCTACAATTAAATAGTACAAATTTGTCCGTTGCGATAAATAAAAAATCTGCACGTATTTCGTAGCAGGTTTCGTGTCATGAAATGACCTTTTATCGCTTATTGATGGATATTAAACAATCGAAAGCAGCTTTCATAGAAACCCTCCATTTTTTAAGTTTTTTACAACTTATGATGCTAATGTGTATTTTGACAAATCGCGATTTATTACACATCTTTCTACTTGTCTATTGTACAGTTAAAGCTTTTGTCTGAAATAGTAAAGAAATGATGTCCAATCTTGACTACTTCAACTGTTAGGACACCAATTGACGTGTACTTACGTACGTATATAAATAATCACCTGAAGATTTATATACCTACTTGTATACATATTATATTATGAGATGCCTTGGGTGGCAATTTGGAATATTTTTTCATTTAAAAATTGTTATGTTTTCATAAAATTATGTACATTCATATAAAACAATAACTATTAATGTAATATAATTACCAAAAACAGCCAATAGGCTGTTGCTTTTCGCTCGCTAATGGTCCCCTTAACTAACAACTCAATTGTGATGCTACTCCAATATACGTATTAAGTAAAATAAGACGATTCTTTTCGTCCTTATCGTTACTAAGATATTTGTTTTTTTAATAACATTGTTTGCTGCCTTTATAAAAATTTACCAATGCACAAAATCCAATCTATAGACTGGTTGTTAAGTTAACTTACATTAGGGGCAAAGTTTGAATTTTTTTGGCCAGCTGGGAAAAAAGTCGAAATGACGAGCGTTTCTTTAAAATTGATAAAATCGGGTAAATTTTTTTAGTTGTCTCTTGCTCTTGTTGCCCGCAGGCAAATTATTTTGAAAGTTATGTTATGTAGAAATTATTTGGAAGAATAACAAACTTTATTTCAAATTTGTTTGTTAGTTGCTTTAGGGTTACGACTTATGACCCTTCAAACCCAGGGTTCAATACTTTTTCGACCGATAGTAAAAGTTGCGACTGTTATTTGGTATGTTTGATCCGCTTTTATTCTATTGCTATGATGTTTATGCCTTTTGTAATTTTAATACCTTAGGCAGTCTACATTTACTGACAAAATAATTGAAGGAATAACATGGTCAGCTAATTGACACTGGAGCCGCGACAACCCAAAAACTATCGTTTTAGAATATCGCAAAAACTCTCTTTTAATCCCCTATTCAAAAAAACCTGTGAGATAATCAGGACAGTAGTTTTACATATAAAAAATAACAGCAATAATAATTACTATTTTGTATGTGAAAGCTAATAACATAAAGTAACAAATGATGAAATATTTATCTTAGGATACGAAATTTTGTAGATTACCGACTGAAGATGATGTCTCGTAGAGTAGTAGGGCTCCCAATCCCGGAAAAATATAATGATAACAGGATTTCGGAATTAAAGGTTCTGTAATCCGGGGATCCCGAGATTCACGGAAACAAAACTTGCCGGATCAAAACGCCTGGAATGCCAAAAGTTACCAAATCCAGTCAGTAAATACACTACACCTAAAATATACTTGATTGGACAATATCTTTTACCCCGAAATATGACCAACGTTTTCAAATTTTACCTTACAAGGACAAAACCAAAACTGTCTGTTTAAAAGGTGTCAAAGTGTGCGTATTGACATCAATAATAAACAAAATTTAAACTCTAATAGACAATAACTTGCTCTTCCATCTTAAAATAGCTCAAAGATTTTACGTTTTCCGTAAAATGTTTAAAGAATTGTCACGGCAAAAGAAATAAGTAACAGTAAGAGTCAAATTTAATTTAAATTTTCATATTAACGACAATAAACATTTTGATGATTTTTTGTTTTCTTCTTTAAGACAAAATTGGAAAACTTTAGTATTCATACGTCATGGCTGCTTATTATGCAAATAGACAAACTGCTTGCATTTTAAATAAAACAATCATTGCTTACAAAAAAATACTTATAATGACTTTTATACCTGTTAACGCGTCTTCAAGTAAAGTGCTATTTATTGTTAAAAATTGATGAAATATTTAGTGCAACTTCTTACAACTTTTTAAAATATTAAATATCCAATTTCTTGTCATGAATAAAATGAATACTACTGGTATGTCTTTCGGTTTTGTTAAATATAGTTCAAAAGCCCAACCCACATTTTAAAAATACATTTTATCTAAGTGCACTTTTTGACAAAACTTGTTACGAAAAAAGCGAAAAATTCGATAATTGTGCAATAAAAATTTTTAAAAATGACAATATTACCGCTATGACAGCTCATCACAAACTCGAGGTGTTTTGAACCATGACAGAGAAACGTACCTAAATATTTTGTTTTTTAGTTTAAAGTAAACTCCTTAAACTGGAAGAAACTTGCAAATCGGAACAAGAAATGACTTCGTTCGTTCGATTGGAGTGAACCATAGAAAGATTAATAACAACGATTAATAGAAAATTATTTTTGGTACAATTTAGGTTTCATTTTACAGTTAAATATATTCATTGGTATCTTTATTTTATACTTATTTTAATTTTTTGTTCGCTGTTCTTATACCTATTTGGTATTTACTAATTTTACATTCTGTAGTACATCATTGAATACAGGAAAGTAATTAGCCACTAATTTTATTTGCTTTTTATGTTTATGTTTGTTTCTGTTTTACATACAGCCTAGGTAACTAAACGGACTTAACCAAGCTGAACAGGTTTATTTTTGCCTCCATATTCAAGTATATCTACTTCTTGCAATATCTGTTCCTGCTATCATAGCAACATGTTGGTGTAAATGAACAACTTATGCTTGATAATTAATCTAATCAGAAAGGGTGCTGCTATAGATTGAAGTTTAATTCAGTGCCCACATTTCACCAATAAAAAATAAGAAAATAATTTAGATTGAACTTTTTCGTGATCCCTGTATTTTGATTTATCATCCCGGGGTCCCGAACAAGTTCAATATTTAACGGGATACCGGGATCCCGGGATTGGAATAATGCCTAGGCATCGAAACATGTCTCGATAAAATTAAAAACTGTGCAAAGAACAAGAGATCTTGTTTTATTTCAACAATAATAATTAGTTATCAAAATAATGTTTAAAAAGATCATTAGGTAACACTCCCTGTGTTCGTAATCTACATATTACAAAATATGTTTATATATTTTTTACCAAAAAGCAATGTGTTACAAGTATCTTATTGGTTTTCAACGAGAACGAATTCACGACTAATTTCTACTCGAAGTCGAGGGGAGACAAGCGCGTCGCAGGTCATGAATCGTTTGACCTTGCATCAGGGTCATTAAAACCGTTTAGACATACTATTTCTGCGGCAACACTGTCGGCTGTTGTATACATTGCGGCTTGAAAGTAACATACACTGTGGACGCCCTATACGCGGCGCAATGAAGTGAACCTTTACACGGACGGAGTCCAGATAATCGGCGATTTGAAAGGACGCCACATGCATTGCAAAATGAAAGTATGTGATTGAAAATCAAGAAACAAATGTGGTCACCTACCACTGAAAGTCATAGGAAACAGTATATTTGAACGAAAATACTGTATACACGACTCCTTCTGGTAGACGCCATAAGCATGTTTTTTGAAAGGACGCCACATGTATAGCAGGATGTATATATATATATATATATATATATATATATATATATATATATAGTTGAAATAGGCGTAAAGGTATTTGATCGTGATGTAGACAATTAAGTGGTTAGTTAGGTGTTCGATCAATCAGAAATAAAACTCGCTATTTGTGACGGTACTATATTTCGGTCCTTGATGGGACCTTCTTCAGGTACTCATAACATCTAAAAATTTAGGCATAATTACAGACTATTCAGCACCGTACTTCACATGAAACGTGATACAATTACAATCAAAAGACAATTACAAGACTTACTTGGAGTTAACTGACCAGGATGACCAGACCGAATCACGACTTACATGCGGCAACATGAGGCATTCTCCTTTCAATTATTTAACATATTTAAAAGATTTTAAACACTAAACGGCACTGACACGTGCGTGTTTCACAATACGGGACATACTGAACGCAATGAAATGACGACCACAGATGTATGTTAGCCGTACGTATGTTGCCCCTGGTGGTAACAACCCCAACCATCAAACAACCGCGTCGATTTACTCAATTTACAAACAAGACAAAACCGATACAAAACAAACGCTAGCACATACAGTGAATTAAACAATTTAAAAAAAGAGCGAGCAATCATCGCTCCTATTCATGGTTCCCTCCCGTCTGTGTTTATCTAAGTTAATGATGTTGGAGTAAACGACGCTCAGGCCTTCCGTATCCTGTCTAAAATTCACAGTATCATCGGTGATGTTTATGAGATACATCTCCAAAAACATTCTGTTTCGGTAGATGGTTTCCGACTCAAGAATTTTTTTTTTACCCCATCAAAATCGAAAGTGTGGTCGTTTTCTATGGCATGACAAGCAAGAGCACATCTATTCTTGCGAGTTCTACAGTCACTCTTGTGCAAATTCAAAGGAAGATAAATGGATTTACCGAGAGATTTAGGACGTCAATAGTGAATCTTGAAATTCAAATCACCTTAAGTAGTATCCGGATGTTGGAGGGAACGATGCATGATTTGAGCGAACAGTTGAGGTCAGTTTTACCTTTTCATGTGTGCTCGGGATTTTTTGATTCGTTAAAGTTAAGTTATAAAAAAGAATTTTCCGGAGCAAGAAATAACAATAAAAAGAAGTTTGAAGAATTGCTCAGACAGTCGCATAGTAGTGGTCGTATAATGTTTAAAAATAATAATAGGTGGATCGTCAATCTGTCCTCCACGGAGGTACCGTCCGATGTCATGGACCTTTTGTCATTGGGTCCCAAATTTTGCATTCCCAGCAATGGTAATAACTTGAACATTGGAAGGTTTTTGATGGAAGTTGAGGGTATTTTAATGCAGTGTCCGGTAATTAACAGAGATGTGGTGAGGGCTCAGTCCACCAACATCATAACCAATTTTTTAAATACACCCAGTATTAACTCTGCTCTGGATTCACATTTAATTAATAACTGGAAAAGGACTAAAACCTTTCTAAAGCAGAATCCAAACTTACTGGTCACGCGCGCGGATAAGGGGGCAACCACTGTGCTTATGAATAGGGATGAATATGTGTCAAGGGCCATTGAAATGCTGAACGATGCCGATACTTATAAGAAAATTAACACTAATATTCTTACATCCACTCAAAATAAACTCAATAAATTGCTGAAAGATTTAAACACCAATAATCACATCACTGATGGAGAAGTAAAAAGACTGACAATCACAAATTCAGTCATGAGTAAGGCGTACTTTCTACCCAAAATACACAAGGACAACACACCACTCAGACCTATCATTTCCGCATCAGGTTCAGCCACGTACGATCTCTCAAAGTTTATAGCAGATATTTTGTCTGTTTCTTTCCTCAATGACAGTAACTATAACGTTATTGATTCCTTTGATTTTGCGGATAGGGTTAGAAATGTGGTTGTCCCGCCTGGCTTTTCTCTAGTCTCCTTTGATGTGGTTAGTCTTTTCACACATATACCACTCGGTCTAGTAACCGATATAGTGAGGGATGGGTGGGACAAGATACGGGTTAATTGTAGTTTTACCTTGGAGGCGTTCATTGACACATTGCAATTTCTGTTCACTAGTGTTTACTTCACTTTTGGTGACCAGGTTTATTTGCAACAGTTTGGCACCCCGATGGGTTCTCCTTTGAGTCCCATTTTAGCTCTCATGGTGATGGATAATGCTTTGAACTGGATCCTTCCGAATCTCAATTTTGACGTTCCTTTCATATATAAGTTTGTAGACGATATTATTACCTGTGTTCCATCTGATAACGTTGAGGACAGTTTGGCGATATTTAATGGCTTTAATAGCAACATACAGTTCACGGTCGAGTTGGAGACCAATGATTGCATCACTTTTCTGGATTGCAGAGTTGTTAATTTGAAGAACGGTTCTGTGGCCATTGACTGGTACACCAAACCCACTTATTCGGGCCGTTACATTAACTTTTACTCGGCACATTCGTTTGCCCACAAGATCAACACCATTACAGCAATGAAAAACCGTGTCTTGAGATTGAGTGACCCACAGTTTCATCTTTCAGCGTTAGAGAAACTACGGGATGTGTTCGGCAACAATGGCTTTCCGAGAAAATTAATAAATAAAGTACTATTTAGCACCAACACCAATGCACAACCACATAGGAGCATTTTTGATCCTCCCCTACAAGTACAGCCCGCCTTTGTTAAGTTGATGCATTTACCGGTTTTAACAAATAAACTGAAAAAGGTTTTTCGGCCATTGTTGTCGAATAACGTAAAAATTGTGCACCACTACCCCCGCAAATTGTCATTAATATTCGGTAAATTAAAAGACACCACACCACTTCTTTATAAGTCAAATGTTATTTATTCCATATGCTGTAATGAGTGCCAAGGCAAATATGTGGGTGTCACCACTCAGTGGCTGCGGAGCCGATTGAATTTGCACAAGAGTGACTGTAGAACTCGCAAGAATAGATGTGCTCTTGCTTGTCATGCCATAGAAAACGACCACACTTTCGATTTTGATGGGGTAAAAATTCTTGAGTCGGAAACCATCTACCGAAACAGAATGTTTTTGGAGATGTATCACATAAACATCACCGATGATACTGTGAATTTTAGACAGGATACGGAAGGCCTGAGCGTCGTTTACTCCAACATCATTAACTTAGATAAACACAGACGGGAGGGAACCATGAATAGGAGCGATGATTGCTCGCTCTTTTTTTAAATTGTTTAATTCACTGTATGTGCTAGCGTTTGTTTTGTATCGGTTTTGTCTTGTTTGTAAATTGAGTAAATCGACGCGGTTGTTTGATGGTTGGGGTTGTTACCACCAGGGGCAACATACGTACGGCTAACATACATCTGTGGTCGTCATTTCATTGCGTTCAGTATGTCCCGTATTGTGAAACACGCACGTGTCAGTGCCGTTTAGTGTTTAAAATCTTTTAAATATGTTAAATAATTGAAAGGAGAATGCCTCATGTTGCCGCATGTAAGTCGTGATTCGGTCTGGTCATCCTGGTCAGTTAACTCCAAGTAAGTCTTGTAATTGTCTTTTGATTGTAATTGTATCACGTTTCATGTGAAGTACGGTGCTGAATAGTCTGTAATTATGCCTAAATTTTTAGATGTTATGAGTACCTGAAGAAGGTCCCATCAAGGACCGAAATATAGTACCGTCACAAATAGCGAGTTTTATTTCTGATTGATCGAACACCTAACTAACCACTTAATTATATATATATATATAAGGAAAAAGGTTATTTATCGGGCAATTCCGTCATTCGAAGAAGCAACCGTAGACACGTGTTTCGGACTATTAGTCCTCATCAGTACGGTATAGCCAAGGAGTAAGATGGACACTCAATGGAAAAAACACTCAAATGGAGACCATATCTTACTCCTTGGCTATACCGTACTGATGAGGACTAATAGTCCGAAACACGTGTCTACGGTTGCTTCTTCGAATGACGGAATTGCCCGATAAATAACCTTTTTCCTTGAATATCTTACCGTCGATAAACCTTTTCCATATATATATATATATATATATATATATATATATATATATATATATATATATATATATATATATATATATATATATATACATACATATATATATATACATACATATATATATATACATACATATATACATATACATATATATACGTATACATATATACATATATATATATATACAGGGTTGGGCAACTAAATGGAATATTGCCTACACAGCGTAAATTATTAGTTTTATCAAAAAAATTTAAACATAAAAGTTGTTTGACTATTTTTTCCCCATATTTTCATAAAATCTAATTATGTCTAAATAATAAAATAAAAGCATGGCGACTAACACGTAACTTTTTTTAAATGGCGACTTATGACGTGTGATACATCGTTGGATAGCTCTATTTCTTACCTTTACAACCGTATAACACTTTCCCCCATACTCATAATAAATCAACTGTCAACTGTCAATTTTCATGGTATACACGTGGTGGTTAATAGTACAATTTGTTTAGTTAGTTTATAAAATGGCTAGATGAACGGAACGTGAAAAAATAGAAATTTTAATGATGGTAGGTTATGGAGACCATAAACGAAAGCAACAAGAGGTTTGCGATTTATTCAATGATGTCCATCCCGACAGAAATCCCATTACTCAGTCAACCGTCAGCAAAATTTTAGCATGCTTTAATGCTACTGGAAGCGAACGTGGCGATTCTAGAATTCGAACCAAATCAGCAACAAACGAAGAAAAGAGCTTGGATGTTTTGTTGTCTGTCCAAGATTGCCCTCAAACATCTACATTGGTAGATGTTTGAGGGCAATCTTGTTGAAAAGTTGATTGCAACTAGCTTTAAATGTTGGAATAAGTCGTCGATCTGTTGGAAGAATTCTCAAACAAGCAAAGTACCGTCCATATCAAATTCATTTAGTTCACGAGCTATCCGAAGATGACCACGATAGAAGGTTACAGTTTTGTGAACAGATGACCGAGCTGTGCAACAACAATGAATTTGTTAAGAAGATTCTATTTTCCGAAGAGGCAACATTTTGCTTAAATGGCACTGTTAATTGTCACAATTGTCGTTACTGGGCGGCAGAAAATCCACATTGGATACAGGAGGCGCATACCCAGCATCCCCAGTTAATGTCTGGGTTGGTATTTTAAATACCCACATTATTGGTCCATATTTTATAGACGGGACGCTGACTGGGCAGAAATATTTAGACGTGCTGCAACAAAACATTTGTCCTGATATCCAAAGAATTGAAGACATCAACACGGTTTGGTTTCAACAGGATGGAGCACCTTCTCATTATTCCGCAACAGTCCGTGAATTTTTGAATAATTATTTTCAAAATCGTTGGTAGAAGGGGACAATAGAGTGGCCCCGACGTTCACCGTACTTAAGCCCATTAGATTTTTATTTATGGTGTAATTTAAAAAATAGGGTTTATAAAGATAGACCGGATAGTTTAGAAAACTTGAAGGAACAAATCCGACGTGAGTTAATACGCACTCCAGCACAGGCCTTCTCTAACTACAGGGTTTTATAGACAGACTTTATTATTGTCAAGAAGTAAATGGTGCTCAGTTCGAACCTTTGCGTTAGGTTCATTATTTAAATTTAAGTTCGCTTTACTTAGTTTAAGTAAGCAACCTGTATAACCTTTCTCTTTTCTAATAATAAATTAAATTATTGATCTTTTTGCGTTTTTTATTAATTTACATTTGATTTATTATGAATGTGGAGGAATGTATTATACGGCTGTAAAGGTAAGAAATAGAGCTATCCAACGACGTATCACACGTCATAAGTTGCCATTTAAAAAAAATGACGTCATAGTCGCCATGCTTTTATTTTATTATTTAGACATAATTAGATTTTATGAAAATATGGGGAAAAAATAGTCAAACAACTTTTATGTTTAAAACTTTTTGATACAACTGATAATTTACGCTGTGCAGGCAATATTCCATTTAGTTGCCCAACCCTGTATATATATATATATATATATATATATATATATATATATATATATCCGACTATCATTATAGCGTCCATACATTAACAATTTGGATTCACTAGAGCGTCCGTGTGCTTAAAGCGCCCGTGTACGGGCGCTCTAAGCACACCCCATGTAAAATTTTGTCAGTGACGTCACAGTATCACGTGTAGTGCCTAGGCAAAATTTCGATATGACGCCCGATTGACGACTCAATAAAATAAAATATACATTTGCCGTATATGTTTAGTTAATCACAGTTGCCGCTAGAGGCGCTTCATGTCTCGGCGTATGCGTATATGCAGCCAGTATATGCTTTCACTTATTCGCGTATGGAGCGTCCTGACGCGAGAATCTTTGGCAATATTGCTAGCCGCCCTGGGGTCGATATATAGCTTCGTAACGTATTTTTGATACTCTGGTTAAACAACTAACTTATGGTAAGGGCGCGACGCATATTAAAACCGTCATATAGCGTCCGTAACACACTACTCTGCTGTTGTGTCTTGTGTATGACCATTATTAGTATTAAAAATAGTGTATTACTTTACCTTCCTAACATCAACTACTATATTTGTCTAGTTATTTATTTCTAGAGAAAGATGTTTTATGCAAAAGTTGTTTGGTTAATAACGTAAAGTTACTTCCAGATACAAGGTGCTGCGTTTAGGCGTACCAAAAATTAAATTCTGTTCTTTAACGGAATATGGAGTATAACTACTGTATATAAGAAAATTATTATTTCAAACGTATTAAATTATACTACGTAATATTAATAGTTTGACTTTGATGAAGTTTTCCATTTTTTAATCTACCGGACTTTAATTGTAGGTGTGAAATAAAACAAGTTTGTTTTATTGTAAACTAAATATTTAGTAGTATATTGCACTCGAGCGCTTTCGGCTTGTGTAGCCATCTTCAGGAGTTAAACGTCAGAAAGGATACATTAACAGCACATATTAGTACTGATCCAGCCGGGATAACATAACATTGAGTATTCACTATAAATGTTATGTTATCCCGGCTGGATCAATAGTAAAATGTGCTGTTCATTTATCCTTTCTGACGTTTAACTCCTGAAGATGGCTACACAAGCCGAAAGCGCTCGAGTGGAATATACTACTAATAGGTACTACAATAAAACAAACTTGTTTTATTTCACACCTACAATTAATAGTTTTATTGAGTTGTTTTATATAAATCTGACAATTGCAGGAGTTTCTTCAAAGATAGGTACGTAGAAATGACATTTCTGTAAATATTATTTTTAAATAAACATCTGGTAATAACAAAACCCAGTAGGATGACGGTGTCTAAGAAAATTAAACACCTAATACTGGATGTTGCTATCGGGCTGTAGTTATCTTTTTTTCCAAATGTACTTTTCTTGATTTTTTATGGAACATCTTGTATAATGTTTACTGGTTGTATTCTGCTTTAAATTCTCATTGATGTAGGTTAACGATATAGTCGTAATTAATATAACCCATTGTCGACAGATACAAAGCCTATTAGCTGTTAAATTTGTTGACAACAATAACTTTGGCAGGTATTGATTTTATTTTTGTGCAACGATGTAAATCTATGCCTTCTTAGAATTAAATCATGAATTAGTTTTCTTATAACCAAATTTAACAAAAATAAACAAATTTAACACTGCAAAGCGTATCTATCTTTATTAAATTCAGGAACATTTTTGGTTTTTTCTTATGTCAATATTTAACAAAAGTGAAAAATATAAATAAAAATAATATTTTGAATTTCACTATTTTTTAAAATCTAAATGAGGAATGTAAATAGGAATGTACTGTTTTTAAGTTTAAGCTATTTAAAAGAATTGTTGGATACAACAAGCATACAATATACATGGGTTCTGCATAAAAAAAACGTTATTAATAATAAATAAAACATGCGTTCGAGAAGAGTAGAAATTCTGTCTGTGTCTTTATTGTGAAATAGGGATTTAAAGAGATAAAAGAATATTGAACAGGTAACATAATTTTTATTTACTTATAACTAGCACGCATTGAAGAACGATGGAAATTAAGGTACAAACTGCTTGCCATTATGTTTATAATCTCCTCTTTTATATAATGCATGTTTATTATTCTCATATCTCATACTTACTGTGAGCATTTTGTCCTGTTCTTAAGAGGACAACTTGCTAACATGCGCCTTATTCACCAACTATATGAAGCACGGTACTCATACTCGTTGTATTTCCCGTATCACATAAAAGGAAGAACAGCAGACATACGATAAGTAAGGAGAAAGGTTTTTTCGAATGTGGCAACACAATAAAATATTTGTCAAAATCCTGGCTACTATGTAATTTCATATCAATGCAGATGCGACCGATTTCGATCAAATAGAATTTGCTCTTGCAGCTAAACTATTAATTTTGCCAAAAAATGTCATAGGCATAAATTATTCAAAATTTCCTCTACTTTAATTTATTATTTAACTATTTTGACGAAATTACAGAAATGGCGGCTCATTTGCAAAATCCTTGAAAAAGGCTTAGAATAAACTACCAGTTCGTTTGGACCCTTTTGAACCAAAAGCTTTTCAGCTCTAAGTTAGGTCATGAAACTTCTAAATATGAACTTTCGTCCCGATACCTTTAGTAGTTTCTCCGGAATCGTCTCCACAAAAATCGTTTACACACACACATATACACACACACACACAGACACACACATAGACATTTTTTTGTACCTTGGTCAAAAATGTTCAGGGGACCCAAAAAGACCTATTTCCGCTAAAATCTCAAAAAAAAAATTCGGCACGATTACCTACAATACTTTACATACTGCGTATGATAAAGTAAAAAGATATAAAAAAACCGAAAAAAATGATTTATTTTTCAAATAAGTTGGATAAAACATTTAATTATTGATTAAACCGGTGGATTCTAGGTTAATATAATAATTATGGTCATATTATTAATCTATAATATTTTTTTTTTTTTGTCTTGTTTATTTTACGTCGGTCTAGTTCCGCAACTTAGGCCAATCACCGACGCTGAGGGCAGGCTACATCTATAATATTAATTTGACAAAATATGTCGTAATATTAATTTGACAAAATATACCCGATAGCGAGTCACGAATGCAGGAATCCACGAATCATCCCTAAATTTTTGCGAAATCGTGCCAACCGCCCAACGAAACCAGGTTGCGAGAAACCTGCCCTTAAATTGTAGACGTGTACCGACGTTCCCGAACTTTTAATCTTGTCCACTCATTATTTTTATCGATATCACCAAAAATATTAAGTTTATCACAATAACTGATACGTTATTTTGGGGGGGAATGTGTAATAAAATACGCAATAAAACATCATTAATTTTTGAAAATGCAAAAGCAGAATGTACCCGTATTGATGTAAAATAAGGATAAATAAATCTCCATGACTGTAGCTAATGCAACTTTATTTTCCTAGCTTTCAAAGCGGCAAAATCATCAATTATTTTTTCCATATCTAATAATCGAGCAACACTATATTCGATTGAAAGCAAACTCAAATTGGCAAGCCTGTCCTGGGCCATTGTACCTCTTAAATAATTTTTACCAATTTAGATTTACTGAAAGACCTTTCAGCTGATGTAGCAGTTATCGGTGTACTAAGAAATATTCTATATGCAGTTACCATAATTGGCATAATTGGCCATAATTGGCAGTTTACTCAAATTGATGAATTAATTGGATGATTTCTAAGTGTTATCATTTAGAGACCGAAATATTTTTTTGCAGTTCAAATTTCATACACAAAATGTTGCTCGTTTGAATCACTTCCATATTTCCTTGTAAGCTTCAGAGTATGTTTTTTAATAGGTTCTTCATTGTGTGAAATAATGTTCGAACCACTAAGGAAAGCAAAATCTTGTGAAATCTGACGAAGTTTTTCAAATCTCCATGTAAGTTGTTCCATTATTGTGTCAATAGCCTTGAAATATATATTAACCGAAATTTTTCTGATTCGTTTAAATCGGTATCCCTGCTTTAATACTGTACCCATGTTTAGTACTATTTTTGTAGGTTCAGTAATAAATAATTCCACATACGTGCAACAGATAAAAATAGCTATATATTATATTTTATTTTATTTTGAATTTATAAATTCGTTTTAATAATTCCTTCATTATGTATTTTTTAAAACACGTTTTATAAATATCCTTCCTCCCTTCTGGGTAGGATTTTGGCGCCCCTGAAACTTGGCGCCCGGGGCGGGCGCCCTCTTCGCCCCCCCCCCCCTTAACACGGGCCTGACTACCCGCCAAATGCTCACTACAACCACTATGACAAGAGTAATCGCAAGAGTTAAAAAAGGGCAAACAGTGTCTTGTTGTCTTTATTTTGTCTAGACGCACGCGGTATTAGCTTTTATTTGAAGCGACAACATTGCCTGACGCTCTAATATCGAAGAACTGAAACATAACATACACAACGGACGCTCTAGTAGCGAATGAATGAAAATAAAATTGTATACTTTGGACGCTCGTATGATAGGAAACTAAAATGACGCCCGATTGTTGACTGAATGAAAGGTTGAAAACGGCAATTCCCGCCAACATCAACAACAATGACAATGTTGGCCTTCCTGTTTCCAAATTAAGAAAATATTCAGATTTATTTGTACAAGTTTCTGAGTTATGAAAGATGGACGCTCTAAACAGCATTTCTGAAAGGACGTTTCAATGATAGCGAGATGTAAATATATATATACATATATATATATATATATATATATATATATATATATATAGTGGTAAAATATTAGTTGGGTCGATCGATCACTTCGTTGTAATAAAACTCATTTATTATTGCAATATTTCGACACTTTATTGTGTCTTCGACAGGCAAAACTAAAAATTCATACAAGCACATGTTAAACTACAATAGCACAATATTAAAGAATTACTTACATTTAAGTTAACTGAGGCTAGCAAATTCAGAGTCAACAGCACCATTCCGTTAAATGTACGGTTAACATGTATAAAATCTCTGGTACATCACACTACAATACAACATTTTAAAATTCAGATCAATGAAACACATAACGACGACAAAGTAGTGTCAACCTCTAAGACGACCGAGGGAAGGAAACGACCACATCAAGCCAGAAAATATTTTTTTATATAACAATTTCACACGTCAAACATGCGCCTTTAACACTAGCGCCAAAAGTTCAAGTAAATTTAAAAGAAAATCAAGCACGTAACACTTCAATTCCTCACAGCCTTTTTTGTTTATCGATATCAATAATAAGCGAATATATGTTGCTAAGGCCATCTAAATCATTTCGAAAATTGATAGTGTCATCCGTACAATTTATGTGGTACATCTCTAAGAACAGTCTGTTGCCATGGTTGTTATCTGAGTCTAAAATTTTAATATTGTCAAAATCAAAGCTATGTTCATTCTCTATTGAATGTAGCGCCAAAGCACATCTTGTTTTTTTTGTACGACAATCGCTCTTATGTAATGACACACGGTTTTTCAACCACTGAGAGGTCACCCCCACGTATTTGGCCTCACAATCTCCAAACAAGCCAAAAATGGCAAGGACCTTGCTTTGGCGCTAAATAAATTAAAAAAAGTTTTCCTCAACACCGGCTTTCCTAGTAAATTATTAAACAAAATTTTATTTTCTACTAACTCCAATTTGCATTTACCTGTCAATTTAAAAACTCCGACCTTGGATTGTAACAACCAATATAAAAAATTAGCTATGATAAGTAATTTAACACCGAAATTAAGAATTATGTTTCAACCAATGCTTCCTGATAATATTAAAATAGTACACCACTACCCAAATAAATTGAATTCTTTTTTAGCAGAATAAAAGATCAGGATGAAGATTGTTACAAATCTAATGTAATTTACTGTGTTGGTTGTGGAGATTGTGAGGCCAAATACGTGGGGGTGACCTCTCAGTGGTTGAAAAACCGTGTGTCGTTACATAAGAGCGATTGTCGTACAAAAAAACAAGATGTGCTTTGGCGCTACGTTCAATAGAGAATGAACATAGCTTTGATTTTGACAATATTAAAATTTTAGACTCAGATAACAACCATGGCAACAGACTGTTCTTAGAGATGTACCACATAAATTGTACGGATGACACTATCAATTTTCGAAATGATTTAGATGGCCTTAGCAACATATATTCGCTTATTATTGATATCGATAAACAAAAAAGGCTGTGAGGAATTGAAGTGTTACGTGTTTGATTTTCTTTTAAATTTACTTGAACTTTTGGCGCTAGTGTTAAAGGCGCATGTTTGACGTGTGAAATTATTATATAAAAATATATTTTCTGGCTTGATGTGGTCGTTTCCTTCCCTCGGTCGTCTTAGAGGTTGACACTACTTTATCGTCGTTATGTGTTTCATTGATCTGAATTTTAAAATGTTGTATTGTAGTGTGATGTACCAGAGATTTTATACATGTTAACCGTACATTTAACGGAATGGTGCTGTTGACTCTGAATTTGCTAGCCTCAGTTAACTTAAATGTAAGTAATTCTTTAATATTGTGCTATTGTAGTTTAACATGTGCTTGTATGAATTTTTAGTTTTGCCTGTCGAAGACACAATAAAGTGTCGAAATATTGCAATAATAAATGAGTTTTATTACAACGAAGTGATCGATCGACCCAACTAATATTTTACCACTATTATTTTCGATCGAAGAATTATATATCAATTTATATATATATATATATATATATATATATATATATATATATATATATATATATATATATATATATAATCAAGGGTAATACCTACCCTCAGATTACTGAGAAATTGAAATGAGTTGCAGTAACACATAACATATATATTATAAATCAAATAGAGAAGAGGTAGGTAATAACACTCAAAACAGATTTCACATTATTTTATTAATTAACTAATTCATTATTTTACTAAACATTAAACAAATAAGCACTGTTAAAATATGTAAACTAAAAAGAGGGAAACATATTAAATAATTTGTATTTGACAGTAACAGTTCCGACAACAGTAAACCGCCAACATACAACTTAATTCAGTAACAGATATTATATCATTTATTTCTTATTATTACTATGTTGTCTTATGATTAGAACCCGACCAAACATTTGGCTTTGGCTACCTATGGTCACAAATGACATCTTAAAATAGTTACAAAACAAATAAAAATTAGTTAATTTTGCATTGAACGCGTTCCGAAACCGCTCAGAAAACTAAGCTATAGTTAGGAGACACACGTATAAATAAACTGTATACTGTATAAACTGTATAAATACGGTATAAATAAATTATAATTCTATTACTATATGTATTTTTTAGCACAACAAAAACAAATACTATTTTACTTTAAACATTGGCACTTCTTTTGTGTACCTTCGGCTTCTGCCGAAGATATCGAAAAAGATGAAGTTCAGCTTCGGCTTTAGTCCAAAATATTACCTTCGGTCGTATACCTTCGGTTATTAATAGCAGGCTAGACCTGTTTGTTATAAACTTTACATAACTTGGACATGTATTCGTTTCATAGTTTTTCATTGTTCTCAATATTCACAACATGGAGTGGTTGGTTATCGTTTATATAAAGTATTAAATAACACCTTTTCCTTCCCGTTATTTTAGCAGTCCTTGCAACCATAAAACAAAATTTATATGTGTTATTATTATACAGATCCCTGTTCTAAAGAACGGGGTTTGATATCTGAATTATCGGTTTTACGACAAAAAACGGAAATCCTGTAGAGAAGTTACTTCGCAGAAGCGCTTGTGAAGTGTAACATTAGATGTAGTACTACCCCTTGTTGGTGTCCTTAGGAATTGCTATTTAAAACCCACGGAATGTAGTGTAGACTCGGGGAGTTAGCAGAAGTTTTTAACAGGTGAAACAGCCTGATTTCTAAAAAATATACATCATTTAACACAAAAACATACAACTAAAAACTGAACTTACATTATATGTGATGGACACTGTATACTCATATACTATTTCAATCGAGATAAAACCAGGCAAAGTTTCATTTGCTAGTCGAAATCGTTAATTTCTTCACCATCACCGAATCGACAGAGATCATCCAAAAGATTCATGTCTATAGTAAATAAATAAAATCTTACAACATATGTAACGTAAGCAAGGTTGCGACTTGTGACAGCGACCGATAGTCCCGAAACGCACAACGTAAATACCATGTAAATCATAAATATAGTATGTTTTTCTGATATTTGGAAATACACGATGTAGTCTATCTCTCTCAGCGCTGTAGGAATAGTCCTGCTGGCTCTGTTTAGTATATCGGATACCATCAAAGCAAAAAATTGTATTATGCATACGGATAGCCGCAAGTGGTATTATTGTAGCGCAAACAAATCAAGAATCGAGAGGGGTTTTTTGTGAAAAGGATTTATAAAATCGTCGGTGTTATGTGAATTTATGCAAGGCTGCTTGAAAATTCCATGTGTTGAGTGTAGCTTCTCATTACCAGTATTATCAACAATTAATTCCCCACAAGACCACAAATAAGTATGTGTTAGTATTTAGTACAGATGTTTATTTACTATCTACGTGATGTGTATTATACATAAATAAATAAATAATAAATATCGGTTGAAAAAAATATGGATAACTTTTTACGCCGTGCCGCGGCGCGCCAAGCCTACGACCGCAAATATATGAAAAGACAAGGAATAGGTATCAAAATGCACAGGCTTGGCATGGAGCAGCCAGCAGTGGAACACGGTATCCGAAGTGGCGCGCTGGCCGCTGGCATTCATCGGTGTTGAAATAAGTATAATAAAACAGAAAAATGACCATGTAGGGTGGGTGGCGCCATCATGCGGCCCAAGTTAAAACCCGCCCGGTTTCCGCACCCTTAAGGTAAATAAAAATTTGTTAATAACATTAAAATATCTGCACAAGTAAAAATACGCAAATTATAATTATAACAAAAAATAATACATAATGTGGAACGGTGAACTCGTCGTCGTCGTCGTCTTCAAATATAGTCTTGATCACCATCAACATGCTGCGTACACAGATCGAAATAATCACAATATTTATGAAGAAACTCTAAATCGTCTGTTCAATAGTTTCATTACTACGTTCCTCGTCATCATCTACTTCACCTTCGTCCAGTTCAGACTCGGAATCAGAATATACAGTTATATCATCTTCTTCTTCATGGAAACCAACTATTCTAATTATCGTTGCACCAGGAGGTATAATTATATTCTGTCCAACCTTTTGGCATTTGTAGGACTCTTAGAGTATCCAGCTTCAATATTTTACCGTTGTCATCGAAGAAAACGTACCGTATATAATAAGAAACACCCATGACGACTAGTAGTGGGAAGAGTGGGGATGGACTTCAAATGGAGGTTAAATTGTTAAATACCCACCCTCTTTAACTCAATGGTTTATTATTAGTGATTATTTTTTCTATGATACCACCAATACATATATAATATTTGCACACAATATTTATGACCCAATTTAAGAACATGTTGTAACGTTTTATAATAATTAACATAGAATGTTGTTGAATCTATAAATTTGATATTTACCTTTGTGTTACTAATATACTTTCTAAAAGAAATCAATTTTTCCTTATTCAGTTGTAATAGACTAGTTTTACCTGGAATATTAAACTGCGATAGCTTTTATAATAAAATGAGAATCGTAGCCAGAGAGATTATGAAAAACTACTGCAAGAGCATGTGAATCTTTCAATTTCAAGTTGCATAAGTTGTGAGTACCACTCCTACATTTTCCTGTAAGATGATTGTGATCTCTGACCTTGTAACGTGTGGTAACCGTGTTGGTCATTCTCCTTCATATGGATTTCTTCATCTTCTCGGTGAGGTTGGAACATGGTTTTTAAATGTTCAGAAAATGGCCTTTTTTTCTTGATTCCTGGCCCAGCTTCCGTCAGCTTTTCTGATTGGTGGAATCTGAATTATTACCCTGTTGAGCTTTTTAGTTGCCTTCCAGAGCGAATAGTGCGATTTGCTCGTGTTGGATAGTTCCCTCAGGTAGGCGTTGATAGATGCATTTTTTAGTTCTTTAATCTCTCTTCTGAGTTCTTAAGTGAGATTGTTTAATTTTGTCTTGTCACGTGGTGTTCTAGTTTGGAACTATTTTCTTCTTGCATTTCTTTTCTTAGACAACAGATTTGTTATCTCTTTGGGGTGATTGTTTCCTTTTATTCTCCTTTGTCTATCAGGGGTGTACTCCCAGGTAGTTTGTTGTACATGTATCATAAATAAATTTGTCCAATTCTGATTCGAGTTATTCTTCATTCCTTAGTGCTGTGTGCATTTAACCTTTCTTCCATTATCTGTCGAAAACTTTCCCAGGCAGTGTATTTATTTGTTAATGTTGGGTGACTTTCCCTTTAAATAATATACTCACTCATGGTCAGAAGTATTGGAGAGTGATCAGAGCTTAGGTCATAATAAAATATAATTGCAAACAATTATTATTAAAAATTATTAATGGCCAATTAATAACTGATAGAAGCGGGGCATAATTTCTTGAAATTCACTTCACAAGTTTCTTAATCATATGTCACAACCCAAGCGATAGAGATTTTTCAGGGTGAATGTAACTTGAGTCTAACAAAAAAATTGTGTTTGTTTTCATTTTCATGTTTGTTGTTACTTTAGATTTGGTTTTACATGATTTTTAGAATAGTAACTAACAAATAGCAATTGGCGCTATCTGTCTCTTGTACTTCTAGCTATGTCATTTACAACAAGTAACGCAAGACGAAAATGCTACAAAACAGTAAATAGCATAGTCAATAATAATTACTATGTCGTCTTTGAACACTAAAAAAATCTTGCGCCCCCCTGAAACAATTTGTATCGGCGCCCCTGTTCATGTGTTCGTGGGTCATCTAACCCAGCTTGAACCCGTCATACTATGTTCAATTTTTATTTCTATAACCAGATATATGAAGTATTATAATAGCTCTTTTTTGTTATAATAAAATAGGCCAATTTACAGAATAATAATCACAGAAGCGAAGTTGAAAATTCTGATGGGCAGATAAGAGCAATTTCTAGAGTAACTAAGAAAGCCTCAATTTAATATTATCTTTTTAAATTACTTTTTGCAGCTCTTTGGCAGATTGTGAGTGGTATGAGGAAACAATGTATATCGATACAAGAAAACACGAGGTTAACTGACGTATAAATATATTTTTAACGTTACATCATTGTATTTGGTAACAAATAAATATTTCTGTAAAAAAGTCCATTAATAGATTAGAATTTAATATCTAAAACCACTTAGTAGTTGGTATTTTATTTGTAATGTAGTGTAAGTAGTGTTAGTGGTCGAGAGCAGCACATATAATACTGTGAATGTCTATTTTGTTTTAATCTAAATAATATCTATAAAAGTACATAATTATTATCTTTAACTTTAATATAAGACACTTATTGTATGAAAGAGGCACTATGATTTTATTGCTTGATTTCATAGCGGAGCACCTCAGAGGTTTAAAAAATCACTTTATTGGACCCTTAAGTACTAAAAACAAGAACCAGACGTGGTGTCTTGACTAGTTAGAATTTGTTTTTTTTGTTGCCAAAGTAACTAATTAGACCCAGTTAAGTAGTTAAACCGACACTGAAAAATGAGATTGGCCATATTTCTAACACAAATAACGTAATTGTTTACAATAATAATGTTAAATTTATTTTAGAAATAGATCTCCAGCTGTTCTCTTATTCATTATTTGACAACGAAATTTACTTAAGGTATAACTCCACCCTTTAAGTGAAAACTTATGTTTAATTATTAGAAAAATCAATTTTATTCAAAAATTAAATAGAGTTCGGTTCTACACAAGACTTTAAGGTTGTCACATACCCATAAAAAGTTTAAAAATTATATCTATTTGAAATTTTGAGATAATCTTCGCTGATACATAAACCAGTAAGTAGGATTTTTTCGAAATTTTCAAAACTATTACACCTATTTGGTTACAAAATGGTGAAGTAAACATCTACTTTAATTTAATATTTAGTTGTTTTTACGGAATTACAGAAATGGCGGGTCATTTGCAAAATCGTTGAAAAATGCTAAGACTAAACTTCCAGTTTTTAGACCCTTTTGAACAAAACTTATAAATATGAAGTTTCGTCCCGATACCTTTAGTAATTTCTACGGTATCGTCACCACAAAAAAACGGGTACCCACAGAATCATTTTTACCTTGGTCGAAAATGTTCAGGGGACCCAAAAACACATATTTCCGATTTAATGTCAAAACTTTTCTTTCATCACAATTACATACTTCATCATACTATGTATGAGTATGATAAAGTAAAAAGTGTTGAATGGCGTGCCTATAATTGCAAAAAAATCGGCAAATATCTAATGGTATATGTATCAGAAAAGACTGTCTAAAAATTTCAAACCAATCCGATTGGAATTGGCTGAAATATCCAACTCACCATTTTTGATGATTTTTAAAGAACACCTGAGGAGAAATGCCGACACGTGATATATAAAGTTAACCGCTTGTGTAAATCAGAGCTATATTTGACTTTTGAATAAGATTGATTTCTGTAGTCGTAATACATGCCTTATCTTAGGTCATATTTCCATTTCCAGGCGTGGCTTATCCCTTAAGCCTAGTCCAAACTGTATACAATCTATGTTAACAGTATACAACTGTTGTTCACTACAAATGGATGGAAACTGTAAGTCGTATACAAAGTCGATATGTTTTTAATAGGTTATTAAACTCCATCAAAATAAATCATTTGGCAAAGTATACATTATACTGTGCAATCTGTGCATCCATCTTTCAAGAAAATATGTGACCTTGTCTACGGAAAGGGGGGTTATGTGCGAAAACCGGTTACTGAGATAAGCGCTGGTAAAGTTTTGAACAACGTATTCTTCCAGAAATCTACATACTTGGTGATCAGCTGTGTTGTGGTCACTTTGGGCGACGAATGTTGACCCCCCGCCAATATGTCTAATATGCTAAAGCTTTTGAATAGGCACGTTCTAAGTATTTTTTTTCATAGTTATACGTAAAGTACAAGTGTAGTGATGTGTTTAGAAGACGCGTTATAATTTGTCAACGATATGTATTTCAGCAAAAGTAATGAACAGCGACATCGAAATATAGGAACCAGAACCATCTACTGGAGATACAGAAGTGGGTTTCGGCTTAAGTTATACGGATGATAATGATTTGAAAATTGTGTCCCAATTCTTTGATGAAAACTCTGTTGCACCCGGGAATGTATTTCCAAAATTCCACGTGAGATACAAGAGATATCCAGAATGGATTTTTTAGAACTATTGACATCAGAGAAAACTTGGTCATTCTTAGCTTAGAAGAAGCAGGAAACTCTAACAATGAGTTAGAACAGGCTATTCTGAATTATCTGGACGAAAGAAGTATGGAAGTGGAAAGGATTGTGACGTTTTGAAAATATAATATTGTACATGTATCGCAAGGTCTATCTTCACGTCATCTTCACACGGCCATAACAAACCAGTTCCGGCTAAGCGGCCCTTGAAAGGTATAACGCAATACAACTATTTTATAATTTGTGAAAACTGAATGGTGAAGATGAAAAAAAATGTGAATACTGAAGAATTTGAGCAGGTTACTCTTATTTTTGAAACACTGAGCGAATAAATGCCAGACATTTTCTGATCAGTTGGATTGTAACTCGAAAGGCAGTGGTACACATTCTACACCGTTCGTAACTTAGCAACTGGTGGCAGATAAGGCTAAGTAGCGCCAGAGGCGCTGAAAAAGTTGAAGAAAAAGAAAAGTAAAGGTAACTGCGAAACAAGTCCTCATGTAGGTACATCACAGGCTAAAACTGACCACACAAATCATAAAAAGAAGGGGAGTGAAAAAGTAGATGCTAAAGACACCAAGAAGACGAAAAATTAGAGAGGTTGAATTTAATATAAATATTTCCTATAAGAATAGATTAATTATTTATTATTTTGTAAATTATCATTTGGTTTGTATTTTATAAGAAGTTTCATTTCTCTAATTTATTTTACTACGTACAGGAAAAATAGCTAAAATAATTTTTTTACATTTTGTGTTTTTATTGTGTACTCTAACTTCAAATACGAATAACTCGGCCGTTAAGAAAGCTACTGAGCAGGGCTAGGATTCGCTAGAAAGAGGGGACTTTTTTCTATTCGAATCACTCAAAACCTCAAAATCGACTTCTTGGCACATAAACCCCTTTTTCGTAGACCAGGTCACATAAACAGACATCAGTTTTTTCTTCGATGAATTTTCTAAAGCAGATGTTTATAACACGAGTGTTAAAAGTTACCGTTTAGTTTGTGAGATGGCATGGTTCCACAAGACAAAACTAATTCTATCCTTACAAAACATCACTAAGAAAAACTATATGTCCTGAGAATTGTGCGGAGCTAAAGAAATGGTTCGATTACTAAGTAATTCCGGCCGATAGTTGGTTACAATTTAGTTGAGTTAGAATAACTATCTTACCCCTATAAGGGTATAATTTTATTACGGTCTTTCAGACTTATCGCGATTTTTAAGTAGGGCACACTAGAATGACTGCAGTGCGCTGGTGCAATATTTAATGAGTGTACAGCAAAGCCAGAGCAACCCCAACAGTACACGCATTCGACGTGACTCGAGCTCGAGCATAAAACTTAACCTATAAATGTTACAGTTCCATAGTTTAGATTGTAGTACTCGTGGTAGTCACGCTTTTTAACTTTATTAGTACAATTGCAACAATCGCCCGTTATGTAATGTCTTTTTCTGAACATTTATGATCAACATCCGGGATAAAATTATTGATTTATTGACTCTGGGATGTTTTTTCTGCTTCTTCTTTAATTTAATCAAAATAATTGTCTTCTTCAGTTCACGAAGATGACAGAACAATAGTTGTTAATTGTTTACGATTGTCGTCCAAAACGGCGCCATATTGCACTCAAATTGGCTAGAAAATGTTCGAAAAACGGCTGCACTAGTTGTACTGCTTAAGTAAAAGCTGACTTCCCGATGGCGATATCTAAAACACTTTACAAGAGGTGTAACCTCCTCGGAAACCACTTAGTATAAACTTTAGCAAATGATTCATTTGATTAATGTTTGCATCCTTTTAAAACAGTATCAGCATAGTATGTAGTGGTTGTATAAATATTGGTAATCATTGGTCAATCAGTTGTGGACCGGATGTATGAGATTCATGTCGAGTATTACTAATTTTTGCTACGGAATGAAGAAACTCTTGTTGGTACCATGCTTGTGTTTGCTTTGGTAGTACTGGCAGTAGTAGGTTTCATAAAACTTGAACCTTGAGGTCTTGGGGGTCTTTGTATGCCACTCCCAGTGCCTGTTTTCTTTAATGGAATCGACGGCTTTGCATTCAAAGACTTTATGCTTGGCGTTCTATTTACTGTTCTATTAACTGGAGTATTGCCATTGGCTGGTTTAAGTGGAACCCTCTTGACTGTGTTTGTTGATGTTGCACTATTTATTGATGTTCGAGAACTTCCAATACTGTTCCTTGAGGACGATTTTTGTACACTATTATTGCTTCTTTTCGGTGGAATACTTGTCTGAGACTCTGTTTTCCGTAAACTATTTGATCTTCTGGGAATAACGCTTTTCTTTATTTCCTGCGTTGAATGTCTTAATGGATTTGATCTGTCAAAAGTTCTAGTAGGCTTTGAGTTAGTTGAAGGAGTTTGAGTAATTGCTTGTGGTCTATCTTTCGTCTTTTGTGGGGTACTACTTTTTGGAACGGATTGCCTTTCTGGAATTGATACTTTTTCTTCAGATTTTGGTTTGTAGTCATCGCTGACGGTATCAGGTTCAAAGTTTCCACCGGAAGAAGCACCTTGACTTGGGCTCTCCGACATTAAACTTAAATTCTCTTCAAAACCCTCATCATCTTCTCTAGATCTACGTGGAGTTTCCTTACTTTCATCTGGTGAAATGTATGTTTTCGAAATTCGTTTTTCTGATTCAATATCAATTGGAGAGCTAACGCTAATCTTGAGTGCCATCTTAACATCATTTTGATTGATGCCAGTTTGGTTTCTGCTTCTACGATAGGATGGCTTGGTGTCCAAATCATTTGATTTCAAGCGTTGCTGCCAAGCCTTTAGTCTTGCCTCACTATCCATCAATGGTTCTGTTATTACAGGTTTGGATGACTCTATCTGAAGTGGTGTGCTCTTTAATACTTCCTTTTCAGCAATTAATTCGTTGCTTATTTCGGTGTGCTCTGTTGGTCTCTTATACCTTCTTGTTCTTCTTGCTGCTGAGAATCTATCAAATTGACCGTCACCTAAATTGTTAGGATCTGGATCTTCAGTACTTGCTGAGGATTCCTTGGCGGCCATTGCAGATCTGGCCAGTAACCTCTTGCAAGGGCTTGGCTGTAGCGGTTCTCTCTTGTCAACTGGCGATGGCGTAAATATTCTTCTAGTAGCAGGAGGAGTTTCTATATTATCTTGATCAATTTCCACCTTATTACTGATAGTTTGCTCTTTATGTGAGTCGGTCTCATGTCTGGATTGTTCTTTCTCGGAATGGGATGGTGTATCGCTCGGTCGTCTAATATATAATGTAAGTTTATCTGATGCCGGTTTCTCTCCAAGCGATGCAATGAGACTTTTTCTACTGTCCTCTTCAGGTGTGATTGCCATCCTTGTTCTTGGTAATGTGTGGCGATATCTAACTGAATCATCTTTTGTTTCTTCGGAGCTGTTAGCTACATTTAATGTAGACTTTCTCCATGCTGACTTATCTTTAACTTGCGGTTGTTGGGCTTCTAAATAAAAAAAATCTTTAATAATATTGCTATTGAATCTTTATAAATATATTATTACCTTCTACAGCTTCCATGGCACCCACAACATCTGTTGACTCAATTGTAGCTGACGGCTTCCAATCCGGATACGTTTTTCTATAACTGGACTGGCCGCCACTGTAAACTTGTTTTCCTTCTGGAAGTGGATCTAATGTATTACTCCTGTCACTTTCGGAATCCATTTCAAACGATCTTCTATTCGTTATTCTTCTAGCTTGTTTTCTGGCTTCGTCAGTAACTTGGTCGCTTTCGTTAGCTTGCAGCCAGGACTCGATTTTTTGTCTCCATTCCTTTGGTTTTGATTCCTCCTCGGATGCTGGCAGAATTGGTTTACTTTCACCTAGGGGTGACGGTGATGATGGTCTCTCTCTGTCCGATGAAAAGTCGGCCCCTAGCAAAGCTGGTCTTTTCCTTGGTCCGCTTCCTCTGGCCCTTCTCGCCCAAGATCTGTCCAAGCTGCCCCAAGATTTTCTTTCCCTACTGACATCATGCCCCGATGCTCTTAAGAAATCCATAAGGGTCCCTTCATCCTCCTCAGAAAGCACCCTACTCCGACGTCTTCGTAGACTTCCATTTGGAGTGATATCTACATGAAATGCACACACAAATTTAGATGTAGTAACAAATATAAAATATCATTCTGATTAATGTGCATACCTGGAGATTTTTCATCTTTGCTTGCATTAGTAGTGCTGTCCCCACTGTTACCATTAAATGATCCTAATCTTGTTCTGTTGAAAGAAGGAGATCCGGGAATAGATACTTCTTCTTCAGATGTTACGTTACTACCATTTCCAGCTTTCCTTCCCTATATAGAAAATATTAAAAATAATATTACTGTTTAAATTTTCAAAAATATTCCTTACACTTTTCCTAATGTATATTTTTTACCACACTAACTATGAACCAAAAGACCAGAAAATATGGATAAAATTAGTGATCTTATAGGACAATGGAGAGAAAACTGAGAGTAGATTGTATTTATAAAAGGGTTGTTATTTACAACTTATTTTGATGATATTATAACTACGGCTCCAATAAGGCCGCAAAAATGTGAAATAATCTCGGTTTTGCAAGAAACATAGTGAAACATAGTGTCAAACTTCACATAGTTATCAGGTTTTACTCGTTCAAGCTTTTATTTTTGCTGCAGATATTTTTTGAGAAAATTGGTACATTTCAATATACACGACGCTCTGCACAAAAAAAAATACCGGACAGAATTTAGAAACAGTTGGCTGAAATCAGAGTATCAACCTAGAACTTCAAAGCAATCATGATATATAGATAGATATACAGGCTGTTAGTAAATAAGTTGTACAAACTTCAGGGGGTGATTATGCATGACAAAATAATGACAGTTTGCTATTTAAACGTATGTCCGCAAATGCTTCGTTTTCTGAGATACGGGGTGTTAAAGTTTTTCTTAAAAACTCACGATTGAAGTGTTGTGTCACGTCTGAGTACATACGTTTATATAGCAAACTGTCATTATTTTGTCATGCAGAATCACCCCCTGAAGTTTGTACAACTTATTTACTAACACCCTGTATATTTATTCGCTAACCATAACATTGTTGAATATAAAGGTAGATATTAGTATGAGTATATACATGAATACAAAACAAATTCAACTAAACATACTATTCTAAATACTCCATCACTTTTCTAAAGTTCGCAATTTTTAGGTGGTTAATAGGTATTGAGTTTTTGTATGCCGATTTTGTTGGAAGTGTGGGACGAATTTTAGTTTCTTTTGATAGTTTGAAAAAATGGGTGGTGTAGCCATCTATACAGTGAGCGCGTAAAGTATGGAAACATGACAAAATCTCAAGAACGCTATGCTATTTAAAAAAATCGTCGAACACGTCGATTTATAAATATCAAAATACACATCAAATTAATTTTGTTACCTTCAATTGCTTTTAACAGATGACGCCATCGACATTTTTTTAAATGACAAACCTATATTTTTTTAATGAATGACATACTTTATTTGTCTTAGTTGTAGCATAATATTTTTATGGCTTTACATAAGAAAATTTTCAAGAAAGAGACAATTGAAGGTTATGAAATAAAAGTAACAAAATCTCCGGAACGACACGACCGTATTTAACAAATTATTGGAATTAAGTATTTTGCAACCATGTGAAGTCACTGCCCATGCATTAACTTGCTCTTATTTTGTAAAGGGATTGTATACCAAATTTCAGATCAACTACGGCAATTATCGTGTACATAGACATACGGACAGACAGAGAGAAGGACAGGCAGACGGATATAGTTAAATCGATTGAGTTTTCAATGCTGAATAAAAATATATACAGTGTGTCCCAGTTAAGAGTGTAGCACCTTCATACCTTTTTTATTTTTTGTCCAATTTTAGTAATTTTTTCTTTCAAATATAGAACACATATTGCTCTATTTACTGCCAAAAAACCAATTGGATTCTTTAAATGCAAAGCACCTTCTGATGGCTAAATAAAGCGCAAAAATCAAGAAATTACCTTAGGGATTTTTTATTGAAAAATTGTACTAGTAATAATTGCCCAAAAAACCTATATCCAAAATTTCATGAAAATTAAAAAATATTGAAATTTTCTTAATTCTAAGTCCTTAATATTACTTGCATAGGCAGCTGCGCTTAAAGAAGTGTGCTATGGAAATTTTGTTTGAAATAAAACCTGAATTGTCAAAGTGCTTCAGCTGCTTCCCTTGCTGATCGCGCATTATCACCCACTAATCTTATTATTTCCACCTTTTCGGCGAGTTTAAGCATTATTATTCAGACAATACCTACTTAATTACGACAAAGTACTTTGACAGTTCAGGTTTTAGTTCAAAGAGAACTTCCATAGCACACTTTTTTAAGCGCATTTGCCTATGCAAATAATATTTACGGACTTTCAATATTTTTTAATGTCATGAAATTTTGGCTTTGGGGTATATGGGCAATTCTGAACAATTATTACAAGTAAAATTTTTCGATAAAAAAATCCCTGAAGTGACTTCTTGATTTTTGCCATTTCTTTTGCCATCACAAGGTGCTTTGCATTTATAGAACGCAATTGTTTTTTTGGCACTAAATAGAGCAATATGTGTTCTATATTTGAAAGAAAAAATCTGATGTGGCCAGGCACATGACTTTATCATACAATATATAAAATTAATAGTTTAGCTGCATGAGAATCTATTCTATTGAGATAAATCGTAGGTATTGTCAAAGCATCAGCATTTGACACTACCTACACTACGTTATTAGAATAATAGTTATTTATGTCACAAATGCCGCGGTGATGAGCGGTGATGCGGCGCGTCACCGAAGTCGGAGTGTCGCCGTCGCATGTGCGCGAGTCGCGCTATCTAGTTTTTGGCAGGAGCGACATTAAATTAAAATTTAATAAATAAATTAAATATATAAATTTAATTATAAATTAAATTAAATTTTATTAAATTATAAATTTAACAAATACGTATATAATTGGTAATGGTAGCTAATGGCGGTGGTAGAATACGAAATTATAGTATTTCTTACATATCGTGATAATAACACATATTAGTTTGCATGTACATAAACATGAGTCACTATATTTTTTTTTACTTGTTTATTTTACGTCGGTCTAGTTCCGCAACTTAGGCCAATCACCGACGCTGAGGGCAGGCTACACACACCCAGGAATTTTGTCCTACTGAAGGAATTCCAACCTCCAGTAAGAGTTCTTTAACGTGCACGTCGCATAATGACAGCACACGGGGCCACCGGCTTTACTTCCTCATCCGATGGAAGGCGGCATGCAAAGGTATTTGTTCCCTGCCTAAAATACCAGGACAGTCGATTTTAGCCCGAGCCGGGATTCGATCCCAGGCCTCCAGCGTAGATAGCAGCCGCTCTATCCTATACGCCATCGACCCCCCCGAGTCACTATAATGAAATACTATAATGGCGTCTGCTACCACTGCCATTATCACTTATGAAAACGCACCTTAAAAAGGTAATTCAAATTCTGACAGATTTATATTTGTTCACGACACATCCCTACCAACATACTAAAATAAAACTACACTCATCGCTATACTCTATTTATAATTTTCTCAATTTATCGTTTTTAGAATTAGATATAAAGACGGGTTGATATTTCTTATCAACAAACAATCAAATTGGTGATCTTATTTTATTTGAAATTTGTATTTTATAATTTTGCGGCGGCAACGTTCCATAGTGGTTCTCCAACCTCTGATGAGATCAGCTGTTTTCGACTGTGACAACACAAAAAAATATTTGGCAAAATCCTGGCGACTATGTAGTTTCATATTAATGCAGATGCGACCGATCTCGATCAAATAGAATTTGCTCTTGCAGCTAAACTATGAATTTTACCAAAAAATGTCATAAACATAAATTATTCAAAATTTCCCCTACTTTAATTTATTATTTAACTATTTTGACGAAATTACAGAAATGGCGGCTCATTTGCAAAATCCTTGAAAAATGCTTAGAATAAACTACCAGTTCCTTTGGACCCTTGTGAACCAAAAGCTTTTCAGCTCTAAGTTAGGTCACGAAACTTCTAAATATGAACTTTCGTTCCGATACCTTCAGTAGTTTCTCCGGAATCGTCTCCACAAAAATCGTTTACACACACACAGACACACACACAGACATACACACAGACATTTTTTGTACCTTGGTCAAAAATGTTCAGGGGACCCAAAAAGACCTATTTCCGCTAAAATCTCAATTTTTTTTTCGGCACGATTACAATACTTTACATACTGCGTATGATAAAGTAAAAATATTTGTTAAAATCCTGGCTACTATGTAGTTTCATATTAATGCAGATGCGACCGATCTCGATCAAATAGAATTTGCTCTTGCTGCTAAACTATGAATTTTACCAAAAAATGTCATAAACATAAATTATTCAAAATTTCCTCTACTTTAATTTATTATTTAACTATTTTGACGAAATTACAGAAATGGCGGCTCATTTGCAAAATCCTTGAAAAATGCTTAGAATAAACTACCAGTTCCTTTGGACCCTTGTGAACCAAAAGCTTTTCAGCTCTAAGTTAGGTCATGAAATTTCTAAATATGAGGTTTCGTTCCGATACCTTCAGTAGTTTCTCCGGCATCGTCTCCACAAAAATCGTTTACACACACACACACACAGATATTTTTTGTACCTTGGTCAAAAATGTTTAGGGGACCCAAAAAGACCTATTTCCGCTAAAATCTCATTTTTTTTCTTCGCGACGATTACAATACTTTACATACTGCGTATGATAAAAAAAGTAAAAAAATTACTAAAATTGGAACAAAAATAAAAAATCTGATGTGGCCAGGCACATGACTTTATCATACAATATATAAAAATTTTTGAGTTTAGCTGCATGAGAATCTATTCTATTGAGATAAATCATAGGTATTGTCAAAGCATCAGCATTTGACACTACCTACACTACGTCATTAGAATAATAGTTATTTATGTCCCAAATGCCGAAAGTACGGAATAGCGCGACGAGCGGTGATGCGGCGCGTCACCGAAGGCGGAGTGTCGCCATCGCATGTGAACGAGTAGCGCTATCTAGTTTTTGGCAGGAGCGACATCAACGTTTATTGTGTTGCTTTTTAAGAAATACGTATCTAAAAAAAAAATAAATAAAAAATTTCTGTATAGTAAATGCTAGGTTGGTACCACTTTGACGAAACGTTAAATTTAAAGGTGCGTTCCGATTGGTAGGTAATGGTAGCTAATGGCGGTGGTAGAATACGAAATTATAGTATTTCTTACATGTCGTGATAATGACACATATTAGTTTGCATGTACATAAACATGAGTCACTATCAATTTTCTATTGGAAATACTATAACGGCGTCTGCTACCACTGCCATTATCACTAATGAAAACGCACCTTAAAAAGGTAATTCAAATTCTGACAGATTTATATTTCTTCATGACACATCCCTACCAACATACTAAAATAAAACTACACTCATCGCTATACTTTATTTATAATTTTCTCAATGTATCGTTTTTAGAATTAGATATAAAGACGGGTTGATATTTCTTATCAACAAACAATCAAATTGGTGATCTTACTTTATTTGAAATTAGTATTTTATAATTTGCCGCACTACAGCGGCAACGTTCCATAGTGGTTCTCCAACCTCTGATGAGATCAGCTGTTTTCGAATGTGACAACACAAAAAAATATTTGTCAAGATCCTGGCAACTATGTAATTTCATATCAATGCAGATGCGACCGATCTCGATCAAATAGAATTTGCTCTTGAAGCTAAACTATTAATTTTACCAAAAAATTTCATAGGAATAAATTATTCAAAATTTCCTCTACTTTAATTTATTAATTAACTATTTTGTCGAAATTACAGAAATGGCGGCCCAGTTCCAAAATCCTTCAAAAAGGCTTAGAATAAACTAAAAAGCTAAACTATTAATTTTACCAAAAAATGTCATAGGCATAAATTATTCAAAATTTCCTCTACTTTAATTTATTATTTAACTATTTTGTCGAAATTACAGAAATGGCGGCTCATTTGCAAAATCATTGAAAAAGGCTTAGAATAAACTACCAGTTCCTTTCGACCCTTTTGAACCAAAAGCTTTTCAGCTCTAAGTTTGGTCATAAAACTTCTAAATATAAACTTTCGTCCCGATACCTTTAGTAGTTTCTCCGGAATCGTCGTCACAAAAATCGTTTACACACGCACACACACACACACACACACACACACACACACACACACACACACACACACACACACACACACACACACACACACACACACACACACACACACACACACACACACACACACACACACACACACACACACACACACACACACACACACACACACACACACACACACACACACACACACACACACACACACACACACACACACACACACACACACACACACACACACACACACACACACACACACACACACACACACACACACACACACACACACACACACACAGACATTTTTTTGTACCTTGGTCAAAAATGTTCAGGGGACCCATAAAGACCTATTTCCGCTAAAATCTCAATTTTTTTTTTTCGGCATGATTACAATACTTTACATACTGCGTATGATAAAGTAAAAAGATATGAAGGTGTTACACTCTTAAGTGGGACACACTGTATACAAGTCTATACCTGCCCCGCTCCCCTAACGGTATTACAAATGTGGTAAAGTGAATATACCCGAACACAGTAAATGTGGGGGTTATAAAAAGTCAGTGACAACTCTGTGGAGTGATATTTCATTACAGTCAAACACGGGATCCACAAGTTTCACTGCATTACTATATGTTTAGTAATAATATTTGTGAATAGAACGCTTAATACGAAAACGACAAAACCCTTTTAAAAACCGAATAATGTTAAAAATCATCATTAATTAGCTAACACCAAAAACAATTAGCCAATTTATTTACTTTTCTATTTTTACTTTATCATACGCAGTATGGTAAAGTATTGTAATCGTGCCGAAAAAGAAAATTGGGATTTTAGCGGAAATAGGTCTTTTTGGGTCCCCTGAACATTTTTGACCAAGGTCCAAAAAAATGTCTGTGTGTGTGTGTGTGTGTGTGTATGTGTGTACCCGATTTTTGTGACGACGGTTCCGGAGAAACTACTAATGGTATCGGGACGAAAGTTCACATTTAGAAGTTTCATGATTAAACTTAGAGCTGAAAAGCTTTTGGTTCAAAAGGGCCCAAAGGAACTGGCTATTTACTCTTAGCATTTTTCAACGATTTTGCAAATGAACCGTCATTTTTGTAATTTGGTCAAAATAGATAAATAATAAATTAAAGTAGACGAAATTTGGTATAATTTATGTCTATAACATTTTTTGGTAAAATTAATAGTTTAGCTTCAAGATCAAATTCTATTTGATCGAGATCGGTCGCATCTGCATTGATATGAAAGTACATAGTAGCCTGGATTTGACAAATATTTTTTCGTGCTGTCACCACAGAAATGTCTATGGCTGTCACACTCGGCAACCGCTGATTTCATCAGAGGTTGGAGAACCGCTATGGAACGTTGCCGCTCTAGTGCGGCAAAGTACAAAATTCAAATAAAATAAGATCACCAATTTTATTGTTTCTTGATAAGAAATATCAAGCCGTTGTTTTATCTAATCGTAAAAACGGTAAATTGAGAAAATTGTAAATAAAGTATAGCGATGAGTGTAGTTATATTTTAGTATGTTGGTACGGATGTGCCATCTACAGTATCATGAACGAATATAAATCTGTCAGAATTTGAATTAGCTTCTAAAACTTGACGTTTCGTAGAAGTGGTATCAAACTAACATTTCCTGTACAGAAATATAACCATTTTTGATATTTTTAAATGCGTATTTCTCGAAAACCAACACAAAAAACGTTGATGTCACTCCTGCCGAAAACAACATAGCGCGACTCGCTCACATGCGACGGCGACGCTCCGCCATCCGTGACGCGCCGCATCACCGCTCGTCGCGCTATTCCGTACTTTCGGCACTTGTGAGATAAATAACTATTATTCTGACAGTAGGTAGTGTCAAATGCTGATGCTTTGACAATACCTACTATTGATACTATTGACTATCGAAATATCTGTCAAATCCTGGCTAACTAGTTTAATTTTAATGCAGACACCATTTTATCTCAATCAAATAGATTCTCATGCAGCTAAACTATTAATATTATATTTTGTATGATAAAGTCATGTGCCTGGCCACATCAGATTTTTACTTTATCATACGCAGTATGTAAAGTATTGTAAACGTGCCGAAAAAAAAAATTGGGACTTTAGCGGAAATAGGTCTTTTTGGGTCCCCTGAACATTTTTGACCAAGGTACAAAAAATGTCTGTGTGTGTATGTGTGTGTGTATGTGTGTGTGTGTGTGTGTGTGTGACTCAATTTTTGTGAATCCGATTCCGGAGAAACTACTAAAGGTATCGGCACGGAACTTCATATTTAGAAGTTTCATGACCAAACTTAGAGTTGAAAAGCTTTTGGTTCAAAAGGGTCCAAAGGAACTGGGTGTTTACTCCAAGCCTTTTGTCAAAAATATTGTCAAAATAGTTAAATAATAAATTAAAGCAGAGGAAATTTTGAATAATTTATGCCTATGACATTTTTTGGTAAAATTAATAGTTTAGCTTTTTAGTTTATTCTAAGCCTTTTTCAAGGATTTTGGAAATGAGCCGCCATTTCTGTAATTTCGACAAAATAGTTAATTAATAAATTAAAGTAGAGGAAATTTTGAATAATTTATGCCTATAACATTTTTTGGTAAAATTAATAGTTTACCTTCAAGAGCAAATTCTATTTGATCGAGATCGGTCGCATCTGCATTGATATGAAATTACATAGTAGCCAGGATTTTGACAAATATTTTTTTGTGTTGTCACATTCGAAAACAGCTGATCTCATCAGAGGTTGGAGAACCACTATGGAACGTGCCGCTGTAGTGCGCAAAATTATAAAATACAAATTTCAAATAAAATAAGATCACCAATTTGATTGTTTGTTGATAAGAAATATCAACCCGTTATATCTAATTCTAAAAATGATACATTGAGAAAATTATAAATAAAGTATAGCGATGAGTGTAGTTTTATTTTAGTATGTTGGTAGGGATGTGTCATGAGCAAATATAAATCTGTCAGAATTTGAATTACCTTTTTAAGGTGCGTTTTAAGACGCCGTTATAGTATTTCCAATAGAAAATTGCTAGTGGCTCATGTTTATGTACATGCAAACTAATATGTGTCATTATCACGATATGTAAGAAATAGTATAATTTCGTATTCTACCACCGCCATTAGCTGCCATTACCTACCAATCGGAACGCACCTTTCGTCAAAGTGGTACCAACCTAGCATTTACTATACAGAAATCATTTATTTTTTTTAAATACGTATTTCTTAAAAAGCAACACAATAAACGTTGATGTCGCTCCTGCCAAAAACTAGATAGCGCGACTCGCTCATATGCGACGGCGACACTCCGCCTTCGGTGACGCGCCGTATCACCGCTCGTCGCGCTATTCCGTACTTTCGGCATTTGTGACATAAATAACTATTATTCTAATGACGTAGTGTAGGTAGTGTCAAATGCTGATGCTTTGACAATACCTACGATTTATCTCTATAGAATAGATTATCATGCAGCTAAACTATGAATTGTATATATTGTATGATAAAGTCATGTGCCTGGCCACATCAGATTTTTTACTTTATCATACGCAGTATGATGAAGTATTGTAATCGTGTCGAAAAAAAGTGAGATTTTAGCGGAAATAGGTCTTTATGGGTCCCCTGAACATTTTTGACCAAGGTACAAAAAAATGTCTGTGTGGGTGTATGTATGTATGTCTGTGTGTAAACGATTTTTGTGGCGACGATTCCGGAGAAACTACTAAAGGTATCGGAACGAAAGTTCATATTTAGAAGTTTTGTTACCAAACTTAGAGCTGAAAAGCTTTTGGTTGAAAAGGGTCCAAAGGAACTGGTAGTTTATTTTTAGCCTTTTTGAAGGATTTTCTGTAATTTCGACAAAATAGTTAATTAATAAATTAAAGTAGAGGAAATTTTGAATAATTTATGCCTATGACATTTTTTGGTAAAATTAATAGTTTAGCTTCAAGAGCATGGATCGAGATCGGTCGCATCTGCATTGATATGAAATTACATAGTAGCCAGGATTTTGACAAATATTTTTTTGTGTTGTCACATTCGAAAACAGCTGATCTCATCAGAGGTTGGAGAACCATTATGGACCGTTGCCGCTGTAGTGCGGCAAATTATAAAATACAAATTACAAATAAAATAAGATCACCAATTTGATTGTTTGTTGATAAGAAATATCAGCCCGTCCTTATATCTAATTCTAAAAACGATAAATTGAGAAAATTATAAATAAAGTATAGCGATGTATTTTTATTTTAGTATATTGGTAGGGATGTGTCATGAACAAATATAAATCTGTCAGAATTTGAATTACCTTTTTAAGGTGCGTTTTCATTAGTGATAATGGCAGTGGTAGCAGACGCCGTTATAGTATTTCCAATAGAAAATTGCTAGTGACTCATGTTTATGTACATGCAAACTAATATGTGTCATTATCACGATATGTAAGAAATACTATAATTTCGTATTCTACCACCGCCATTAGCTACCATTACCTACCAATCGGAACGCACCTTTAAACTTGGCGTTTCGTCAAAGTGGTACCAACCTAGCATTTACTATACAGAAATCATTTATTATTATTTTTTAAATACGTATTTCTTAAAAAGCAACAGAATAAACGTTGATGTCGCTCCTGCCAAAAACTAGATAGCGCGACTCGCTCACATGCGACGGCGACACTCCGCCTTCGGTGACGCTCCGCATCACCGCTCGTTGCGCTATTCCATACTTTCGGCATTTGTGACATAAATAACTATTATTCTAATGACGTAGTGTAGGTAGTGTCAAATGCTGATGCTTTGACAATACCTACGATTTATCTCAATAGAATAGATTCTCATGCAGCTAAACTATTAATTTTATATATTGTATGATAATGTCATGTGCCTGGCCACATCAGATTTTTTACTTATCATACGCAGTATGATGAAGTATTGTAATCGTGCCGAAAAAAAATTGAGATTTTAGCGGAAATAGGTCTTTTTGGGTCCCCTGAACATTTTTGACCAGGGTACAAAAAAATGTCTCTGTGTGTGTGTGTGTGTGTGTGTGTGTGTGTGTGTGTGTGTGTGTGTGTGTGTGTGTGTGTGTGTGTGTGTGTGTGTGTGTGTGTGTGTGTGTGTGTGTGTGTGTGTGTGTGTGTGTGTGTGTGTGTGTGTGTGTGTGTGTGTGTGTGTGTGTGTGTGTGTGTGTGTGTGTGTGTGTGTGTGTGTGTGTGTGTGTGTGTGTGTGTGTGTGTGTGTGTGTGTGTGTGTGTGTGTGTGTGTGTGTGTGTGTGTGTGTGTGTGTGTGTGTGTGTGTGTGTGTGTGTGTGTGTGTGTGTGTGTGTGTGTGTGTGTGTGTGTGTGTGTGTGTGTGTGTGTGTGTGTGTGTGTGTGTGTGTGTGTGTGTGTGTGTGTGTGTGTGTGTGTGTGTGTGTGTGTGTGTGTGTGTGTGTGTGTGTGTGTGTGTGTGTGTGTGTGTGTGTGTGTGTGTGTGTGTGTGTGTGTGTGTGTGTGTGTGTGTGTGTGTCTGTGTATGTGTGTAGAGGACATTTTGAATAATTTATGCCTATGACTTTTTTGGTCAAATTAATAGTTTAGCTACAAGAGCAAATTCTATTTGATCGAGATCGGTCGCATCTGCATTGATATGAAACTAAATAGTAGCCAGGATTTTGACAAATATTTTTCGTGCTGTCACAGTCAAAAACAACTGATTTCATCAGAGGTTGGAGAACCGCTATGGAACGTTGCCGCTCTAGTGCAACAAAGTACAAAATACAAATTTCAAATAAAATATGATCACCAATTTGATTGTTTGTTAATAAGAAATATCAACCCGTCTTAATATGTAATTCTATAAGCGATAAATTGAGAAAATTGTAAATAAAGTATGGCGATTAGTGTAGTTTTATTTTAGGTTGTTGGTACGGATGTGACAACTACAGTGTCATGAACAAATATAAATCTGTCTGAATTTGAATTAGCCTTTTAAACTGGACGTTTCGTTAAAGTGGTACCAACCTAACATTTCCTACACAGAAATATAACCATTATTTAATTATTTTTTTAAAATACATATTTTTCAAAAAGCAACACAATTAACGTTAGTGTCACTCCTGTCGAAAACTAGATAGCGCGACTCGCTCACATGCGACGGCGACGCTCCGCGTTCGGGGACGCGCTGCATCACCACTCGTCGCGCTTTTCCATACTTTCGGCACTTGTGACATACTTGTGTCGTAGTGTAGGTAGTGTCAAATGCTGATGCTTTGACAATACCTACGATTTATCTCAATAAAATAGATTCTCATGCAGCTAAACTATTAATTTTATATGTTGTATGATAAAGTCATGAAGCCACATCAGATTTTTTAGTTTCGCCACCGACATATTTTGACTGGAAAATGTTTTTCTATTTATAACTAATAAAACAGTGTCCTGTTTTTCATATTTGTCCTTTTTTGTCCTTTAATCTATTCTTTTTTCTAACGCGTGTTCTGAAAATAAAATTTTTGGACCTACCTTTTTCATTGGAAAACCAGTCCTGGAGTCGTAAATCTGAGTGTCAGCGAATGCGCTATCTGCATCTGGTGCACCAACTAAACCCACTGGAATTGGCAACACATTAGATAAAAATACAGAATGTAATCTTAAAGAAATGTACTTTGTTTGCGTTTAGTTGCTAGCAGTTCTTCTCTTTGTCTTCTCCTTGCGTTTGCTTGCTCTTCTTGAATTCGGCGTCTTTCATTTTCTGCAACAGCTTGTTTAAACTTACAGTAGAATCCATGGAATATTCTGAAACATTCCTCTAGTTTGAATTGATTTACGTCTTCGCAGAAAAAATCTGCTAACTGCTGTCTAACATTTTCTAACTGGCGCATATTTCGTTGTAGTTTACCGACCTCTCGTTCAGCCATCTTAAAAGAATAAATTGTGATAAAATCGCAATATCAATTTGAATATGATTAACCTACTCACCAAAAGAAATTCTGTCATCTGGAGCTTTATATCATGTTCGGTAGATGGCATTTCTATCTGTTTTTTATTCTTCTTAATTCTCGACTCCAGAGCATTAATTTCATTCTGTAGTTGTTCAACTGTTGTCCTAAAAATGCGTATAATAAAACATGTACATCAGTAAGAAATGAGCACCTTACTTGGCAGCATCTTCAAGTACATTGGTATTGTCCGTGAACGATAATAAAAATGTATTTCTTTTCTCTGCTTGCTACAATAAAGACAGTATTATGTTAAAGTATGTGTTAAAGGAAAACTCAAATTACCGAAGCGACAAAGTGAATCAAATTCATATTTGGCTTGTTAGCTCGAATATCCGTAATTTTTTGTAAAGAAGAGAGCTTCACTCCGGCTGCGTTTCCAGCATAACCACCCTATAAAACGAGGTCATGTATTAGAATAGGTCGGTTGCTATGCACAGGTAAGAAAAAATGTACCTACCGAGTTTAAGAAGTTACCAGCTACCAAAACCATGTATAACACTTCTTTCAATGGCTTGTTTGTCATCAGATCTTCAGCTGCATTTATCATGGAATTGATACATGGTTCTAAATATCCCATATTTGAAGCAAACTCTTCTTTAATCAGCATACTTTCTATACGTAACTTATAACTAAAAAACAATTAAATGTTACTATATAGAGAGAGTGCACCACAAATTTTAAACGTAGTTTATGTAAACCACACACCCAGGGTACAGTGAGTACATTTAATTAGCTGGCAAAGTATGGAAATGGTAAAAACTCTGAAACAATATGTTATTTAAAAAGATCCTCGAATACTTTGATTTTGTTTCCAAAACGCATTTTCACATTCAGAGTTATCAATACTTTCTTCAATTTTCTTATGTAAGGACATAAAATGTTTCAAATATGGGGTAACCATTTAAAAAATGTCGATGGCGTCATGAGTCAGTTACAAATGAAGGTCGGTTAGTAATACAAAAAAAAAGCGTTCTTGATGATTTTTTAAAATACAAGCTATCCCAGATATTTTCTCATGTTTCCATACTTTACGACAGTTGATGAATCGGTGAGATCTAGTGTAAGTTCAAAAACAGTAACGTACGTCTAAAAAGTAAGTTTTGAGAAAACTAACAGAACATCCGCGTCAGTGAAATATTTAAAAAGTATGGAAGTTAGTTATACAGTGTGTTCATTTCAAAAGTATCCGCCCTTAATAACTCTTGACCTTATGCGATTATTGGTTTGAGTGGAAACACGACGATTTAGATATTGAGGGAGAAGTTGAAAAATGGTACCTAGAGAATTTTAGGTTTCATCCCTTCAACCCCCAGACACCCCACTTTGAAATTTCAAATGGCACCCCATACCTTGTGATACATCATTTGAAAGGGCACAAAATTCTCTACTCAACCATGACAAAAAAATTTAAATCGATCGATTGGTTCTTAAGATAGACTACACAGAAGATGGATGTATGAAATAACTCAACCCTTAATATCTCTTGACCTGATGCGATTATTGCTTTGAGTGGAAACACGGCAATTTAGATATCGAGGAGGAAGTTAAAAAATGATACCTACAGATTTTTAGGTTTCACCCCGTCACCCCAAGCCATCCCACTTCGAAATTTCAAATAGCACCCGCTACCTTGTGATATATATCATTTGAAAGGGCATAAAATTATCTACTCAACCATGTAAAAAATTAAATTGATCGATTGGTTCTTAAGATAGACTACACAGTTGAAAGGTATGACATAAATTGTTATTAGCGAAACATTGCGGATTGGATACACTGTTGAATTAACTTACAGCCATAAGAAGTTAAAAATTTAAATAAATAATAAAATAAGAATAAGAAATTATTTTATCGCATGTTCGAAATGGCCACCATTATTTGCTAGACAAAAACACATTCTGTTTTCGAACTCTTCGCGAACGCAAGTAATGCTGGCCATTATTCTAGTCTATCTTAAGAACCAATCGATAGATTTCATTTTTACTTTATCATACGCAGTATGATGAAGTATTGTAATCGTGCCGAAAAAAATTGAGATTTTAGCGGAAATGGGTCTTTATGGGTCCCATGAACATTTTTGACCAAGGTACAAAAAAATGTCTGTGTGTGTGTCTGTGTGTAAACGATTTTTGTGGCGACGATTCCGGAGAAACTACTAAAGGTACGAAAGTTCATATTTAGAAGTAACTACTAAAGGAACGAAAGTTCATATTTAGACGTTTTGTTACCAAATTTAGACCGAGAGATCATATTTAGAAGAAACTACTAAAGGAACGAAAGTTCATATTTAGAAGTTTTGTTACCAAACTTAGAGCTGAAAAGCTTTTGGTTGAAAAGGGTCCAAAGTAACTGGTAGTTTATTCTAAGCCTTTTTGAAGGATTTTGCAAATGAGCCGCCATTTCTGTAATTTTGTTAAAAATTTAAATAATAAATTAAAGTAGAGGAAATTTTTAATAATTTATGTTTATGACATTTTTTGGTAAAATTCATAGTTTAGCTGCAAGAGCAAATTCTATTTGATCGAGATCGGTCGCATCTGCATTAATATGAAACTACATAGTAGCCAGGATTTTGACAAATATTTTTTTGTGTTGTCACATTCGAAAACAGCTGATCTCATCAGAGGTTGGAGAATCACTATGGAACGTTGCCGCTCTAGTGCGGAAAATTATAAAATACAAATTTCAAATAAAATAAGATCACCAATTTAATGGTTTGTTGATAAGAAATATCAACCCGTCTTTATATCTAATTCTAAAAACGATAAATTGAGAAAATTATAAATAAAGTATAGCGGTGTATTTTTATTTTAGTATGTTGGTAGGGATGTGTCATGAACAAATATAAATCTGTCAGAATTTGAATTACCGTTTTAAGGTGCGTTTTCATTAGTGATAATGGCGTTATAGTATTTCCAATAGAAAATTGCTAGTGACTCATGTTTATGTACATGCAAACTAATATGTGTCATTATCACGATATGTAAGAAATACTATAATTTCGTATTCTATAATCACCGCCATTAGCTACCATTACCTACCAATCGGGACGCACCTTTAAACTTGACGTTTCGTGAAAGTGGTACCAACCTAGCATTTACTATACAGAAATCATTTATTTAATTTTTTTAAATACGTATTTCTTAAACGTTGATGTCGCTCCTGCCAAACACTAGATACCGCGACTCGCTCACATGCGACGGCGACACTCCGCCTTCGGTGACGCGCCGCATCACCGCTCGTCGCGCTATTCCGTACTTTCGGCATTTGTGACATAAATAACTATTATTCTAATGACGTAGTGTAGGTAGTGTCAAATGCTGATGCTTTGACAATACCTACGATTTATCTCAATAGAATAGATTCTCACGCAGCGAAACTATTAATTTTATATATTGTATGATAAAGTCATGTGCCTGGCCACATCAGACTTTTTTTTATTGTTGAGTAGATAGTTTTATGCCCTTTCAAATGATGTATCACAAAGTAGGGGGTACCATTTAAAATTGCGAAGTGGGGTGGCCGCGGGGCGAAGAGATGAAACCTAAAATTCTCTAGGTACCATTTTTTAACTTCCCCCTCGATATCTTAATCAACGTGTTATTAAGGGTGACCATTTGAAATGAACTTACTGTATAATAACGGCAACGTCATAAGTAATCAGTACAATTACATATTAAAAATAAAACCCAAAAAGTGTTTCTTTCACCCTTAATGTGGATACTTTTGAAATGAACAAACTGTATATTGATCAAACTTTAAATGCCAGATAAAATATGGCGTCAAAATGTACAAAACTCGTCTTCGCATGAATTTAATTTAGTGTGATATTTCACTTCCTGAACTGAACCTATACCAAATCGAAAGACAAATAACCTTTTATTATCCTATAACATTTCTGCTAGGCTTTAATTCAGTGAGACATTCAAAATTCAAAATGGCCGATCATCATCGTCAAATGTTCACTTTCTATTACATATGTCAACAGAAAGCAGTCCTTTTAAATTATTGTTGAACTCACATAGGTAGGTAGCAGTAAAGTTTCAAAAACAGTTAACTGATGTATGACGTAAGTGTGTTTGTTAAAGCATCGGTCAGACATAAGCGATCAACCGGGAGGGTCAGCGAACCGACTACCGCGCGGCGGACACTTCGCATGTATTCTTATGGACCATCGCACACCTGCGCGACCGCCGTGCGGGATTAACGCATTTGTCAAGCGAATTCGCAGCGAAAACATGTCAAAATAACACCTGCTAATATTTGTATTGAATATTTGATTTAACGGAAACTGGTTGATAAGTCACCAAGTAGAAAAGTACTTCTTCATCCGCGTCTTCAACACAGAACAAAGACGCACAAAATGGTATTGGCGTATAACAGCCTCAGGTGTAGTGTTCCCATTCCCGCGAGTTTGGCCCTGGGACTTCCCGGGTAGAATAATTTAGGTTTTGGACTAAAATAGGGTCAAAATTTGTTTGTTAAAATAAGTATGATACAATCGGTTGCTCAATAAAATGCGACGATTGCGATTGCTCTGTTTATGGCAGCAACATTATCGCGCGTTGGTCTGTAAGAGCCATTCAACACGTAATCTTATCACATGTGAAACTTCTTAATGGTTTCCCATGCATCTAAGGGCGTTCTTTGGTAATAGATTATGAAATTTCTCATAAACTGCATAATATACTGCTGAGCGAGATTGTTATTCATTTAGGGCAACTGGCTTAGCATCTACACATTTCATTTAGCTTGTCGTGTGGTTCTCCTAATGTGAAGTCAGGGAGAGGGAAGTTGTAATAAATAGGTGAGGCGTCGATTCGTTGGCATCCAGAAGAGATCCAGAAGACAAAAATGGTGGTTTGAGATGTAAAACAAACCAGTCAGCAAGCTTCCAGCTTGCTTAATATTAAAATGTAGTTTTTAGCCCATGTTTAGGTCGACGGAAACCGCGCGGTTTTTCTTTGTCGGCATCGACCGCTGCCGGGTGCCGACAAAGGAACCGCGCGGATATCCGCGCGGTTTCCGTCGACCTAAACGTAGGCAAAGTGTGTGCTTTTGTAAATGGTAAGCAGATCATTACTTCCTTACTTATTGTTTAATTTTAATTTAATATGTTTTGTATCATCTGACAACTCATCAAAAAGATTTGGTAGATTTAGAGTTACAGTTCATTGTTTTAATTCATTTGTTTTAATTGTAAATAAATATTTGTTATTCTCTTATTGAGATTTGAGTTTTACTTTTGACTAAGTTTCCTTTATTATTTAAAGTGAGCAAACCAGCTAATATTTAGTGGTAGAGATTTTGATTACATTTTTATTGAGTTCAAATAGTGATTATAGTCATGGTAAGTGTGATGGGCTTTGTCTGATAAAATGCTGCATTGGCCAATCGTTTGATTGGCCAATCGAACATGTATGTAAAATGAAGCCTTCAAATCAAAACATACCGCCTCCAAGAACTGTCAGTAATTACATAAATTATCATATAACCTAAAAAGACATCGGCGAAGAAAAATCTATGTAGACGACGCTAGAAGAATACGATCGACGAAAACATTTTTAACCAACTCGAATATTAAACGGCCGTTAATGATCTCGACAATTAACGCGCTTGCTATCGCTCGCGCGTTAAACAGTCTCGATCATTAATCGCTGGTTGGTTAAATAACTATTGAAAACTACCGTTGAAATTAAAATTATTAATTTCCAATATAAAATTACCAAGTAAATAAAAATTAAAAATGGTAAATTACGTTGGCTTAAATTACCGAGTAATTAAAAATTCAAAATGGTAAATTACGCTGGTTTAAATTACCGGGTAATTCAAAATGTTAAATTAAACCGGCGTTAATACCAACCACTGTAGGCTATGAATGCTACTTATGTTAATACAAATGTTACATGAAAATCATTATTTTGTAGATTCCTATCAATCTGACTCAGGATGTTAAATGTCCGTAATAACTTTTTTCAGCAAACTACCGCTGAAATTAGAATGATTCTATCAAATTTAAATTATCACGTAATTAAAATTGCAATTGGCAAATTATATTTTCTTAAATTACCGGGTAATTCAAAATGATAAGTTACTGATGACGGTAAGTCACGCAAAAAATTTATTACCGACTCACAAAACGACAACACCCGGTTTCACAAACAATGATCACATTTTATCCGGATCACCAAAACATTTCTTTAAATCACGAATTTGATAGTAGGTAGATGGTTTCTGATTTAAAATGTGCATTATTGGCTCCGCAGAATTAAGTAATAAAAAATCGGGAAATTACCATTAATTACGGTAATTTATTTAGTAATTTACCCGATAAATTACGCTTTTACATCCCTAAGTACCTCCCAGGCAAAGCACAAACAACAGTGCACTCACGGAAGGTTTTTGAAGTTAATTTATAAGTTCCGGTAAATTAACAACTGTAATTAAAATTTTAGATAAATTGCCGGTAAATTACCGACGGTAATTTAAATTGACGATACATTACCATCGGTAACTTAACCCATAAATTACGATAATTAAAAATCGGGAAATTACCATTAATTACGGTAATTAATTTAGTAATTTACGTGGTAAATTGCTCTTTAACATCCCTGTCTATTACACATGTCAACAAAAATAATTGAATTTTTACGCTATTTGGACTAAATTTGGCACAAACAATTTATCTAGTGTAAAATTAACAATGTAAAGAAAACTGTATAGTTACTTTGGTAGGTTTGTGAGCTGTAACAGAAACTTTTCGGCGTTTCCTAATTTATTAAAATCTCCGTTGTATGATTTCAGCATATCTAGTTCATCAACTTCTGGTAGGATTTTGAGGAGTCCTTTAATTTTTTCAGCTCCTATATCATCGTGTTCTCCATCCCTAATAAGTTGAATTATATCTTCGTTGGAGCTAGGAAAAATAAATAAGCTCAGTAATGAAACGATGAACAGCTATGTTACATACCTTCTAAATTGTTTGAGAAAAATGTTAACGTTAAGGCTCCTTTTTCCATCAAGTAGTGTGACCTAAACCAATTTTCCTTCTATAACTTGTTATTAGATTGCAGGAAAATGTCTACTTACTTCTGTATTTTCTTTTCGCATTCGCCTCTCTAGTGTATCAAAACCCGTAGACTCCCTGTTTCCTAGTTTTGGTGATGATTGAGCAGATGACGGCGGACCTTGTTGGCAGAACAAACCTTCCATTTCAGACCAATCCATATCCGCCATTGGTGAATGCTGATGACTACATGCCACTTGCGTCCATATGTTATTCTTGCCAACGACTTTATTATTCGGGATCTTGTTCCAGTTTATCGTTTTCATTTTTATTTTTGGTTGGGGTATCTCTTGTTGAGGTAATTTTTCAAGTATTGGCTCGGCCTCGGTTTGGGTTCTCGTTTTTGTAGATTTGTGCATTGGGGGCGGAGGGGCTGGTACAGGTGGTGGTGCGGTAGGAGGAGAAGGAATACTTGGTGGAGGTGGAGGTGGGGGCGGTTGCATTGGAGAACTAAATAGTGGTGGTGGAGGTATGTTTGGTTGTGGACTAAGTGGGATGCTGAGTGAACTACTTAAAGATTGTCTCCTACTTGGACTAGATTCAGATCGGTGCTGGCAATGGCAGAATAACTTCGACTGGATACTGGGCGCTCGCAGTAAACGAGAAGCATCTTCTCTGTTTTCCACTAATGTTGCTCTGTGGACTAGTCGCTCTGCGGTATCCCAAATTATATCGCTCACAGCTTCTTTGGGGTCAATTCTTAGCAGATGTTGAAGGATGCTCAAGAACGGTATTTCCTGAGGAGTCTCCGCAACCTATGGATATGGGCATTAACTACCTACTTAACTCAGATCTACTAAATAGTTCTCAAATATGTGAACTTGCAAAGAAAACTATGTTATGGGGTGGTTTGAATTATACCCAATTCGTGGAAACGAGTGAAACCGTGCGGGGAAGTTGTTATACTATCAAATTAAATAAACTTTTAAATCGGTCAACATCTTCTGATTGCGCATCGAAACCAACGTGTTGAAAATCTCACACATGTATGGGTAATATCTAGTTATTTGTATTGGAACAAACCTGTTTCAAAATCGCATAAAATACATCCAGGGGTGAATTCAAATCGACGCCATGAGGCCCCTGCATGCTCTGGGCGTCGTCGCTTTCTCGTTGTTCGTCAAAGACATCAAGTTGAACGGCCAATTCCGGTTCTGCTTCCGCGCATTTTCTTAACAATAAAAGTGAATTGCAATAAACCTTTTTTCATTTAGGTGAGCTTTGCGATTCTTACATAAGAGCGTACTCTGAAGGACTTTTTTTCTGAATAAATTTTCAGAAAATGTTCTTGTCTGCAACGTTTTGCTGGGCGATATTCATCTTTTTTATTTCTTATAGACGCCATAATGATTTTTTACAGATTTAAGTAGAATATTAAAAATTCTTTACAACCATGTGTAACACGTTTATGAAATTATATCAAAAGAGACCTGTAGGTGTCCCGTCAGATCACCCGACTTAACCCCAATGGATGTTTTCCATAGAACTCCACAAAATCCAGCGTCTATATACGGAACTATGATAAAGTGCAGGACCTACAGCTAGTACTGGGTAGGGCTTAGTGTATCTAATATAAATAATTAAAATAAACTTTATTTCACCAACATACATTTGTAGCAGGGAAATGGTCAAAATTAAATGCACATAACGCATAGGTATAACAATTTAAGACACAATAAAAATTTAGCCTATCTCATTTTTCCTGTAATTCCTGAATTCTTTAACATCGTAGAAGATTTTGTCGGTCAGCAGGTTTCTGAGATCCGCTTTTAGTTTCCTTGGCGTTTCACTCGTCCGAAGGGCAGGTAACATATTAAATAGATCCAGACGTCGTTGCTAGCTGGCAGTTGTTTTTATACGATGGAAGGGGATTGTAATGTATCTTGCATTCCGTAGCGTTCGGCTTGTTGTTTCACTTCTCTCTTGGTAGTCTGATATAACACTCTTTGCATGTAGTGGTTGTTTGTAGATATATGTAGATGGTAGTGGCACTATCTTGGCAGCTTTCTTTTGCAAGATGAATCTTTGCAGAGTGGACTGATTCTCCCCACAAATCGAATGCATAGCTTAGTGTGGAGTGGAATAGTGGACGGTACGTTATTACAGCCGCATCTCTCCCGACACTCTGTCTCACTCTTCTAATAGCATATGTTGCTGTACAAAGAGCCGAGGTAAGAGCTATTGTGTGATCTAACCAGGCGAGGCGTGACACCAAGTAGTTTTGTTGACGGTGCCTGGATACTTGTATTCCGCTTGCTTGTGAAGCTTACTGTTGATGTTTTGGTGTCGTTCATCTGTAACGCATTTGCACCAAACCTCTGATAACGCTGAGGCAGTTTTTGACTGGAGAGTGTTGATATCTGCGTCCCTGGTAAGGAGTGTTGTGTCATCTGTAAATGGAACACTTGTGCAGACTTGTTCGCTGGAAGGTCATTGATAAACAGACAGAACAGCACTGGACCCATCAGTGATCCCTAAGCTACTCCTTTCTTGACTATCAGTAGTGAGCTCATCCGTCTCTGTTGCTCAGATATGATTCAATTAAAGATAGGGGTTGACCTCTTATTTCATACCATTTCAATTTTCTGTTAAGCTGCTTATGATGTATGCAATCAAATGCTTTGGACAGATCGCACAACACTGCTTGATATTCCTCTCCGTTCTCCATGGCAATGGCGTCCCACACAAGTCCAGCAGGGAGCGAAACGCGTCAATGCTGTTTCTACCCTTTCTGAAGCCAAATTGGTTAGACCTCATCACCTTCTGCGCCTGAAGGAAGTGGGAGAGTCTGCTTAAGAGTGCAGCCTCCAGCACCTTAACTAGTACTGGCGGTATTGCAAGTGCAATAGAGCGATAGATTAAGCAATTCTGGTGGTCGTCCTTTTTTATGTATTGACACTATTTTTGCAATTTCTATTTGGTCAGGTACCACTGTATGCAAGAAGTACTCGCTTATGACATCTGACAAAAGTTTTGCAATGTATTGGGCGCTCCATTGCAGTAATAGAACTAATAATGCTCTAGTTTAGAACTAATAGCTACGAAATTTAATGTCTATTAAATACTTTCTGTTAATGTTTTTAATTTTGTTGAATTTGAGATTTTAATTTGTAATTCATAATAATCAAAGCGTTGCCGTTCAAGGAGTAAATAAAACGCAATTATGTCAATAAAATAATAATGCACTTTAGCACACAATCAAGATTTTGTGAAACTTGTTATAAGTCCCATGGAGGTCCCATAGGAAGTCCCATGGAAGTCCCATAGGAGTCCCATGGAAAACATCCATTGGGGTTAAGTCGGGTGATCTGACGGGACACCTACAGGTCTCTATTGAGATAATTTCATAAACGTGTTATACATGATTGTAAAGCACTTATATAGGTATTCTATTTCAATCTGTAGTAATATAGCGTCGATATGAAATAAAAAAGTTGAATATTGCCTAACTAAATCTTTCGGGCAGAAACATTTTCTGACAACAAAAACAGCTTTGGGGTATGCTCTTATGTAAGAATACAACATATAACTTCCAATTTGCTGCAATAGCGTAGTTATTGAAGAATAAATAAATAAATTGACAGTTTCTAAGTTTTGATTTTGAATTATTTAGCGGGGGTGTTGTAGGGTGTACCGAAAAAAATTGAACATCAAACTTACATGTTAATAAAAATGTACCCACATGTGGCACAAAAATTGCCCAATTGATGCCTAATGTTTATAATTTTCTTCAAGAAAGGAAATTTATTTTATTTTTTGTCTATCCCAAATTTACATGGGCCATGAAAAGGTTCAACTTGGTTGCATTAGAGTTTTATTATCATAAGTTTTAGGGCTCTCACGAGAGACATAAATTTTGGGCATTTTTTGTAGTAGGTATACCGGGTGGCCCACGTTATAGGTATTGCCGTTTTCTTTTTTATTTATGATGCTGGACAAATGAAATTTTGAGTGTGTTAATAGACAAAAAATGCAATTTTTTGGGTTATTCTCTGGATGGTATGACTTCAGGTTTTTCCAGAAATGAAGTCATCATTGAAATTTTAAATGGCACACGAGAATACAGGAACATATCGATCAACAATTTTTATCACCAAGGCGATGAAAGAATAACTTTTTTGTTTATTAGTCTAGGTGGAATCGACATTTATTAGTCTATAAATTCGGGAAATAGTCGAAGATTATAAAATAATCATCACAAAGAAAAACATTGCCCAAATCCATTTGGGCCGATATTTAAACCGGTATGTTTTAATGTTCAGGTTGTCATTCTGATTGAAAATAGCACACACATAATATAGGATGCCATTTAAAATTTCACTGATGACGTTATTTCCGGAAAAACCGGAAGTGATACTAACCCCAAGAGTATCCCAAAATATTGCATTATTTTTTCATTCTTGAGGATAGTATGACTTGACGTCATAAATGATGTCATCATTGAAATTCCAAGACGATGAAAGAATAACTTTTTTGTTTATTAGTCTAGGTAGAATCTTCATTTTTTTCTTATAGTACTTTTCAAACTTTATTTGTCCAGCATCATAAATAAAAAAACCAAGTGTCGTACCTATGGCGTGGGTCACACGGTGTATGGCTCCATTGAGGCAACTTTATATCAATAACAAAATTTTGATTTTCAAAAAAGGTGTTTTCTGTTCTTCGTAGCTACGCTAGTGCATAGCTAATAGCTACACGGCTTTAACACTTACCGTAAATTGTTGAGAACCGGAAGTAAGTGACATCCTGCAATTAAAATAAATGTTTGTAATGTAGATTTCTTAATTATCGCTTTATTCTTAAGTTAGTTCTTTGAAGCAAGTATCATGAAAAAATGCGAAGATGATTTTGACAGCTATGACAAATTACCTTATAAACTAATAACATTGAAAACAAATGCACTAAAAACCGTAGAAGTAGTTGACCGAAATTACGTTATTTATGTTACTAACTTAATATCTTGGCGTTTAGAATTGCTGATATGGAATATCGCAACTATTTCTATGTATATAACTTCGGTGTATATAACTTTTTATCCTAATTATTTTGACATCAACTTGTCTTAGGCTATTATCCACTGTTTCTGAGAACGTGCTTTTTCAAATAATCATTCTGAGGTAAATGGCCTTGAACATTTCATATTTAATGTCTTCTATCTAATATTTTGAAATACTCGTTTAAATAATATTTTTGCATTGCGTTAAAGATGAAGGTACTTTACTGTTAGGTCATTTTAATTTTCTTCGCAACACGCAGATCCAAATATTTTTTTTCAAGTAACATTTTCGCATAGCGTTGAACATAAAGAATAACGATAATTTACTCTTGGTATTTTTCATAGTTTTGATAACAATATTGGCATTTTAGGTTTAAGACAATGACAATGACAATGACAATGACAATGACAGTGACAATGACAATGACAATGACAATGACAATGACAATGACAATGACAATGACAATGACAATGACAATGACAATGACAATGACAATGACAATGACAATGACAATGACAATGACAATGACAATGACATTTTTATGCAGAATAAAATATTCTGAGAGATTGATAATAAAAATATTAATGTTAATAAAAATACCCGGTATATGCAATGAAGATGATTATAAGTTCGTTTTTGATGACATCTAATATCTCTAAATAGTTCTATCAAATATAATTTTTGCATAGCTTTCAACAAGAAGGTAATTTACTCTCATGAGTTATTATAGTTTTAGTAACACCCGGTACATGCAAACAGATAATTACATTCTGATACTTCTATTTTATGTTTAAGACAATCCAGAAACTTTGATGAAACAAACATTTTCTAAAAAATTATTTAAAAAAATCCCCTTAGTGTCCAACGTTCTTCCGGGCACGTATAAATCATGTAAAGTTGTGAAATCTTGAAGACAGACTTAAATTAGAAAACTGGGTGATTATTTGTAGGGAAATGGCGTAGTTCTTCGGTGACAAAACACCTGATATTTATTGGCATCTAGTTTACAAAACAGTTGCCTTTGTCCAAAAACATATTGCTTAAAAAATCTCCTTTAATTTTTAATTAAAAACCTTCTCCGACGTTCGACAACATATCCACTAAACGAAACAATCCACAACGCAACAACCTCCATTGAGTGACTCTCAATGAGTATAGGTACCATTACGTATCACCATTTGTCGTATGGCTGGCTTAGTTATCTCTGACCACAGAGTGTTCCAAAAGTTGAGTAGCATATTAACGGGCTACTGTACATTTATTTAACAAAAATAAATTTCAATTCTTACTTGCCCGGAAGATGGTTGCCGAGTGTAAGTGGGAATTATAAAAAAACGTGTTGTTTTGGCAAAGATTAGGTATGGAGACCAAATGACAGTTAGTGCAACTGATAACAAGACATATTTTTAGTTGCCGATCAATTCCTTATTGTACACCGCGGAAAAGCGGAAATATTTCTTTGCATCAGCTGTTTTATAGGTGGTCGTAGAATTTAGCGTATAAATAGTGAATAGTATGTATTTTCAACACACCTACGTCTTTAACAAAACGTACGGATTTTGCCAAAAATGAATTTCACTTTTTTAAATTACGCCAAACTTTTTTTATGGCATTTTCTCGGAAATTTAGTCCATACTTGTATCGGGAATTCATTAAAGGAAAATTATATTCAGAGGCTTAAACGCTTAAGGTTTGGATGATTTACGATGATTTGCCAAACGTTGCCATATTCAAAATTCAATATCTTTGGTCTAGTAATCGTATCAGACTTAGTTTTGTTTCATTTTAAAGGTTGAAATATTTGCTAGAAAATGCGTACAATTATTATTTTAATTTATTTGTGTAAAAAATTAAAAACAATTGAGTTCTTTAAATAATTATTACATAGTCGCCCCTACAATGGATATAATCGAAAAAATGTGTATAATATCCGCCACACTTTTACCTACAAAATCCAACTTTTTCTAGGATGGAGTCTCTTATAGTTCAAAAGATCTTAAATTTTATCTGACGTGATATAACGAATAAAGCGTAGTTCTCAGAGAAATCACAGATAACAATACACTCATTTTCTTGCAAGGATTGTTTTTTGCTGTTCATAAAAACATTTTGGCTTTTCACTAAGTATGAATGCAATAGTAGTTTTTTCTAAACCGGTCTTCAAGTTTTGTATATATTCATCAACTGGAGATATCATTAGTTGCACAATGGTTCTGTCGACGTTCGTCCATTGTCTATAAGTGATTCGTCGATCAAATGTATTGTACCACGACATTCAGAACTATTTCCAAAATAACAATTTGTTGATGTTTGAACGAAAATCATACGTTTTAAACAGTCGTGATAACTTTTACCTAGATGTTACAGGTATATTTAATGCGAATTTATTTGCTACTTTTCTGAGAGCTCATTCTGCTTTATATTTGGATGCGGAGGCATTGAATGGATCGAAACATATATCGGATCGAAATTTACAACTATAAGAGACTCCATTCTAGAAAAAAAATAGGTTTTGTACGCAAAAGTTTTGCGGATATTATATATATTTTTTCGATTATATCCGACTATGGGCAACTATGTAATAATTACTTAAAAAATTAAATTCTTTTTATTTTTTTACATATATAAATTAACATAATGCTTGTACTCAGTTATCTAGCAAATGTTTTAACCTTTAAAATAAAACGAAAATGAGTCCGATACGATTACTAGAACCAAAGATATTGAATTTTGAATATGGCAAGGTTTGGCAAATAATCGTAAATAATCCAAACTTCAAACTTTCATATCTCTGAAAATAACTTTTTTTCGACTAAATCCTGATACAGGTATAACCTTATTTAGTGCATACCACTTATGAAAAAGTTTTAAGCCAAATCTAAAATGTGACGTCATAAAAGGTGTACGATTTGCAAAAGAACATATGAATGTCACCAAGACACTACCACTTTGCAGTATCAGGACCGAATTTGGAAGGTACTTCTCTCACCTTACCCTAAACAGCTTGATATGCATTTCCTGGTTTTTTCATTTGTTTACTAAATGTTAATTAACCTTAAATTAATTAAATTAAATTTATTTTATTTGCTGTTTATTATTGTAACAGGTATTTGTTGTGCTATTTCTTTGTTTTCCCATTGTTTGTTACATATTTTCGTTTCTGTTCCTTTAATAATTAAAACGGTTAATTTTTTTTAGAATTGAAAAAATAAATAACTTGATATAAAGCGTTTGACATACAATGACATCACAATGACATATTCTTTAAACAAAAGGCAGAAAAAAGTGGGACATCGCTTCTGTTGTCATAACTTTAGTTACAGGAAGTTCGTTTTGGTTACAGATAGTCACCTCAATATCTTATCGGTAAATGCAAATTCTCATATGGCACTGTGCACTACAGTACCGATTCATACAGCAAAAAATGTGACATACGGTATTTACATTCATCATAAATTACTATTATTTTATCATAATATTTGGGACGCGGAAACACACCATGCATAACGATCAGAACACAATCCGGACTGGAATTTTATTTGATGTGTAGGCAAGAAAAGAAGACAAATATTTACCTATAAATTCGTTTCGCAAACGCGTCCTGTCCGTCAACCTTGGCGTAGAAATGATCAAACAGTTGATGAATGCCACTAAAGCGGTTTGGTAGTCGACAACTGTGGCATGGTCCAGTTCCTTCACTATTAGACTCAGTCTATATCTCTCGCCTTTTAGTTTCTGAAAGCAAATTGGAATTAATTAATGTAATAATTTGCTACTTACATTCTAATTAATATGTATTAGTATTAATTTACACTATAAATACTATAATTATACCGAATGAAGTAATTGATAGCATAAATCATTGGTAATACGTGATACGTAATACGTGATAATGCAAAAGGAATTCAATCTGTACATCATTTTAATTTTCAACACTCTTAATACTGGTCGGGCAGGTTGTATTTTGTTCATACGGTAAATTGATACACAATGTTATCTGATTACAATATCGCTAATAGCGGAGCTTATATTTTCTTTAAGTATTATCGCGTTTGTTTAATCCCAATACGTCATAGATTTAAGAGACAACCTTGCGGTGTAGGTCGATAAAACATTGATAATTTTGTCATAAACTTAGACCATGAACATTTCCAATTGTTTTATTATAATCATTTAATGGCTCTAGATTTTGTTGTTTATTGTACGTCGCACATAGGGATATTCGATATCAAAAGATGGCAAAAATTCGAAAACAAAATTTTTAACTGAGAATAGATTTAATATTTTTTTTTTCGGTGACGGGAAAAAAGTTTGACATTTTATCTCTGTTGACAGGTAATAAACTGTCACTTTTTATGAAATAACTTTTTCCCCGGGAAAACTGAGTACCTTTTTCCCAGATCTTTATAGGTATATTATACAGTATACACATAAGTAAAGGTAGACATTTCCTTAGCAACGCAGGTTTTTTTTTGTGTAGCAGTTTAAAAATTCAAATGTCACATCGATTGACTTTTATATATTGTAGTAATATGTTTTTTTGTGTTGTCACAGTCGAAAACAGCTGATTTCGTTTGAGGTAATAGTGCCGCTATGGAACTTTGCTGCTCTAACGCGGCAAAATACAAAATACAAATTTAAAATAAATTAAGATCACCAGTTTGATTGTTTGTTGACGATAAATTGAGAAAATTGGAAATAAAGCATAGCGATGAGTGTAGTTTTATTTTAGTATGTTGGTACGCATATGACACCTACAGTGTAATCAGTGTAATCATGTTATGGACCAAGTGATTAATAGGGCAATATAAAAAATGCCCTGGCAATATGATAAATGCCCAAAGCAATCGGGCAAGATGATTAAAATAAATGAAATTATAACATTACCCGGGCATTCTTCATAATATCATGTATCTATTAGGCAGGATGATTAAAACATGTTCCTTTTTATTAACGCCCTCCTTAACGCCCGCGAGGGCGTTTAAGGATTCTTAACTTCCGCGCGGGCATTAAGGGTTGCCATGGTTATATGTCAAATATATCAAATATTTGTCATTCAAAATATGAATTTTAAATCGTCAATGTCAATTATTGGCGATTAAGGTTATAAGTTTGACAATCAATTGACTGTATTGTCACTTGTCAATGTCAATTATTGGCGATTAACGCTATAAGTTTCACTATTAATTGTCTGTATTGTCACTCAATTCCGAATTTTGTATTATTATTCGACTCCGTAGATACGCATGTCACTTAATAACGTCAAAATATTTATTAATATTCAAACGGAGGAACAAAACCATTGTAGGACATAAAATTTTGTATGCACCTCGGGCATTACTTGATGTTTGTACCATCGTGCGACTTAAAAAGTTCGACGGCCGACAGGCCCGAGAGTTGGAAATCGAGTTGAAATTTTGCATGTGGGTTTCGAGATTATAAAAATAAAACTTAGTTCTTTTCAGTTCAACCTCTATATTTTTTGCGGGCGTGGGATTGATAAGGGCTACTGAGATATTGTTAAAACATAAACAAAAAGAAGTTTTGATATGTTATTTGATATGTTTTAGGAATTTGTTAAATACACTATTTATTACGTTTTGCACAATTTCATAGTGAACAAAAATAAAAAAATTGCAAATTTTTAAATAACTTACATTAAAATAACTTTAATTATTTATTTAATTAATTAAGTAGTTAATTCAAGTTGTTTCTTAGGCTAGGCGTGGATGGGCCATTATCGCATAAGAAGTTGGTATTCTCATCCACACCCAGCCTAAGGAATAACATACATTCATTCACTGCTAGTGAATTTAGATTTTTCTTTATTTCAGGTGAACAAAATCATTTGAAAGTAAATAATTTAACAATAATTTATTATCATTTATTTTATTGTAATTATTCCTTACGTTTAGTTTTCATAGTTTCCTTATGTTACAATTTATATTAAATTTAAATTTGCATTTTTATGCAGTACCCCCTTCCGATATGCTATATGGGTTAATATATTGATAATAATTTATAATCAGTGGCGTACCTAGAGTTTTTGCCACCTGGGGCGGTCACCAATTTACCGCCCTTTTTAAGTCATGCAAACTATGGTGGTGGTGATTACTAACATTACTGGACATAAATAAATAAACAAAAATTGTTTGTTTAAACATATTGCACAAATAAAATATATAATAATGTACATATATAAAATGTGTTTTTATAGAAGGATGAACTTCGAAACTGGCATACGCGTTTGCTTTTGAATCGTTTAACGGATTGAGTTGTTCTTTTTTCCCTTAGAGATAACAAATTTTATTGGAGGTTGAACCTCATAATAACTAAGTCTTTTAAATACGATTTGAACACAAAAAGTTCAAAAATGATCTTATAAATTAAACAGGAGCTATTTTGTCAATTTTCAACCTTTTTATTTACATGTTGGTTTAGCCTCCAACTAATTTCATCTACTTTCACAGTGCTTTTGAAATTTCGATTTCTGAGTAGTTTTACAGGAGCGAGCGTGTACATCGTTCAGACAAGTAATGCTTGTAGGACCTGACACTTCCTACAGTATCCATTTCTTGGTTTCCAGTTTCGTATAGCAATTTGTTTTGTACATTAAAGTGTAATAAATATATAGCAAAAGAAAAAAAAAACATTGATATATCTCTTACAGTTCCTTTGAGAAACTGTCCGAAAGTTGAGCAACTTTTTAGGTCTCTATATGAGAACCCCCCTTTGACAATATAACAGTGTTTGGAACAGACTTTTCCATCCAGTATTTTCCATCCAGTAATGAATATTGAAACTTCAAGAGGCCATTGCCCGCCTGTCCAACGTAGTTCAACGTTTTTGTAGAGCAGGTACGGGCATAAAAAACTGGATCATTTTCTTTTTATGAAACTGATCTTCTTAAATGACACGAAAGTAATTCACGTGATTTTTCAAAACTTGTGTTTAGATGATTACAGGATATTAGACAGATACTGGGCGAATAAGTAGTCTCCTACAGTTAACTTGATCGAAAGATACAGGAAACAGAGCCTTCCTAGTTCCTACTGCTAACAGTCCCAAATGTTATTTTAATTTTAATAATTAATTAATGTTTCCCATCTACCCGCGACAATCCAAAAATGCCGACCCAAAATATGTGCCGCCCGCACCGCCCCCCCCCCCCCCTTAGGTACGCCACTGCCTATAATTATCAATAAAAGTGTAATAATAATACTGACATAATATTTACTACAATTTATTTGATGCTTTATGATACAATATTTTATTAAAACAAAATCAATCAAATAAATTTTAAAAGTTAATACTTGAACTTGAATAATGTTCTAGAGTCTAGAGCAGCGTTTCCCAACTTTTTTCTCTTGTGGAACCTTTGGGAGTGGGTTAGAACCCCAACAAATCAAATTTCGGACAATGTCGTTCACTCCTTCTCAATATCATGTGGATACACAATGTTAAAAACTACGCTAATACAAGATAATTATAACCCCAGGCAAAAAATTTATTTAAAACACCAAATTAGAAGTAAAAATTGTGTTGTCAAACTTATATAGAAGTATTTACTTCTATTTAATTTATTTTTTTATTTAATGTCTTCTCGAAATTGCAAATCATCGTATATTTATTGATTTCCTATTAATGGTACCGCGACAATTTCTATCACAGAAGCTCAAACTCAACTTCTCTGGCAATAGATTAGTATTCTTATCTGGAATGTAAGATCATATTGAAATCTATAACCCACAATTCTGATCTACTCTACACTAAAGTCCATTCAAATTGTGCAGCAAATTCAAATTGTAGGTGCATTTTGTCACACATTTGGATAGGAGAAATTATTGCAAACAAATATTGTTAGATTTTGACCAATAATTCTGGCAGGAGTTGTTTTCTAGGGTGTATTTTGTTTTTATGCATCAGATAATCTTGTCATTTGAAGTCAGTAAGTGTAGCGCCCATGATGCGACCGCCGCCACTGCTATTTTCCCGCGGAACCCCTGACGATATCTCGCGAAACCCCGGTTAGGAAACGCTGCTCTAGAGCCACAAAAATTTTACGTTTAATGTTGTTACTTATGTTACAACATATGTGTACATTTGAATTTTTATGTAGTACCCCTTTCCATATGCTATATGGGTTAATATATTGATATTAATTTATAATAATAAATAAAAATCTGATGAGTGAGGCACATGACTTTATCATACTATACAGGAGTGTCAAACGCTGATGATCTGACAATACTCTCAATATAATCAAATTATCTATTAAAGCCTGGCAAACTAGTTGTAATGTAGATACGAGCGATCTCGTTCAAACAGAATGTTTTGTTGTGTGTACTCGGATTAGCTCTGCTGGTAGCAAAAAAACTTCTAATGCTTCACTAAACTATTTATTGTATAAACATCATGGATGGTGGTACTTTATAATACTACGAATGATAAAGTAAAAACAACTACCTATCTGAGTATCAAAAAGTGAAACAAAATAATTTTATCGGCATTTAAAATGTACAATACAATAAAACGTTTATAAAATGTATAATACAATAAAACGTTTAACAATACTTACCAACTCAGTTTAGATAAATTGGAACAAAAGCTTTTTACATGAAATACCCCTATGTGCGGCGGCCTATTTCCGCAACTTCGACAGGGCATTCACGGACAATGGGAATAGGGTTCACACACCGACAAATTATCTAAATGTGCACATCTCATCACAGCACATGCGACCCACGGTTTTACTAACTCATCCCATAAAAGGACGACATGCTTTTATTTGTTTATTGTTATAGTATTGTTGTAATGGTATTACAACAAGTACATATTTTGTTAGAATGAGAATAGTAGTGAGCGCAGTTTCGGAGTATTTTATAATCATCATGACGTTTAGCTAAGTGGAGATCTTCAAAATGCCGACAGTGGCATATGCTACTGGCAAAGTGGTAACGGGATTAAGTCTATATGTGTGTGTCTGGATATAAAAAGGGACCAGTTGCCAAAATTGAGTTATGAGTGCTTTTAGATAGAATAAGGTATCGGAAAGGTACTCCAACATTTTAAGCCGATTACCATAAAGAGAAATTGAAAAAAAAATAATAATTGTTTAAGTTGCTGATGCAAAAACTAAACTTTTGCGCTATGACGCTTCAAACTTTTGCAAGTTTAATAGTTAACAACTTCGCGCATATTTGGAAGTTACGCTAACTCCAACATTTTTGGAACAATTTGTATATTAGATTCCAGATTTTTAGTGGAATTTATTATTTCATTATTCCGTTTAAGTTTTATAGGTTTTTACTTTATCATACGCAGTATGTAAAGTATTGTAATCGTGCCGAAAAAAAAAATTGAGATTTTAGCGGCAATAGGTCTTTTTGGGTCCCCTGAACATTTTTGACCAATGTACAAAAAAATGTCTGTGTGTGTGTCTGTGTGTGTGTGTGTGTGTGTGCAAACGATTTTTGTGGAGACGATTCCGGAGAAACTACTGAAGGTATCGGAATGAAAGTTCATATTTAGAAGTTTCATGACCTAACTTAGAGCTGAAAAGCTTTTGGTTCACAAGGGTCCAAAGGGACTGGTAGTTTATTCTAAGCCTTTTTCAAGGATTTTGCAAATGAGCCGCCATTTCTGTAATTTCGTCAAAATATTTAAATAATAAATTAAAGTAGAGGAAATTTTGAATAATTTATGTTTATGACATTTTTTGGTAAAATTCATAGTTTAGCTGCAAGAGCAAATTCTATTTGATCGAGATCGGAGATCGATAGCCAGGATTTTGACAAATATTTTTTTGTGTTGTCACAATCGAAAACAGCTGATCTCATCAGAGGCAATCAGAGGTTGGAGAACCACTATGGAACGTTGCCGCTCAAGTGCGGCAAGTTATAAAATACAAATTTCAAATAAAATAAGATCTCCAATTTGATTGTTTGTTGATAAGAAATAAAAACCCGTCTTTATATCTAATTCTAAAAACGATAAATTGAGAAAATTATAAATACAGTATAGCGATGAGTGTAGTTTTATTTTAGTATGTTGGTAGGGATGTGTCATGAACAAATATAAATCTGTCAGAATTTGAATTACCATTTTACGGTGCGTTTTCATTAGTGATAATGGCAGTGGTAGCAGACGCCATTATAGTATTTCCAATAGAAAATTGCTACTGAAAATTGCTGCTCATGTTTATGTTCATGCAAACTAATATGTGTCATTATCACGATATGTAAGAAATACTATAATTTCGTATTCTACCACCGCCATTAGCTATCATTACCTACCAATCGGAACGCACCTTTAAACTTGACGTTTCGTCAAAGTGGTACCAACCTAGCATTTACTATACAGAATTATTTTATTTATTTTTCTTAAAAAGCAACACAATAAACGTTGATGTCCTGCCAAAAACTAGATAGCGCGACTCGCTCACATGCGACGGCGACACTCCGCCTTCGGTGACGCGCCGCCTCACCGCTCGTCGCGATATTCCGTACTTTCGCCATTTGTGAAATAAATAACTATTATTCTAATGACGTAGTGTAGGTAGTGTCAAATGCTGATGCTTTGACAATACCTACGATTTATCTCAATCTCATGCAGCTAAACTATTAATTTTATATATTGAATGATAAAGTCATGTGCCTGGCCACATCAGATTTTTACTTTATCATACGCAGTATGTAAAGTATTGTAATCGTGCCGAAAAAAAAAATTGAGATTTTAGCGGAAATAGGTCTTTATGGGTCCCCTGAACATTTTTGACCAAGGTCCAAAAAAATGTCTGTGTGTGTGTGTGTGTGTGTGTGTATGTCTGTGTGTGTGTAAACGATTTTTGTGGCGACGATTCCGGAGAAACTACTAAAGGTATCGCGACGAAAGTTCATATTTAGAAGTTTTATGACCAAACTTAGAGCTGAAAAGCTTTTGGTTCAAAAGGGTCCAAAGGAACCGGCTATTTACTCTTAGCATTTTTCAACAATTTTGCAAATGAGCCGTCATTTCTGTAATTTCATCAAAATAAATAAATAATAAATTAAAGTAGAGGATATTTTGTATAATTTATGTCTATAACATTTAATGGTAAAATTAATAGTTTAGCTGCAGGAGCAAATTCTATTTGATCGAAATCGTGTCTACATTAATACTAGGTGCCCAGGATATTTTGAAGTTTTTGACAGTATTTGGAACGTCAGCGTTTGCGAAACGTCAATTCAACACGCAAATGCATGGAGAATTGCCATGAGGAGCTAGGTGAAACAATATTGAAACAATATTGAAAAACAATATTTCGAGTGCGGATAGCAATGTTATGTTTTCGCGAATAAATATACAAGAAAGATTGTAAGACGGTACGTTAACCTTAAAACTTATTTGGAATATTGAGCATAATTCTTTATGAACTTTTGTAGTTAGCACTGAAGACGGCGTAAAACTCGAAAATATAGTCTGCTAGAAGCCAATATAATATATTAATCATCAGAACCAGAACCTTTTTACTTTATCTTCCGTAGTATGACAACACTCCATATTTAGAAGCTTTCTGTTGAACCAAGGGTCCAAAGGAACTGGCGTTTTACTCTTAGCATTTTTGAAAGATATTGCAAATAAGCCGCTATATCTGGAATTTCGTCGAAATAGTTAAATAATAAATTAAAGTAGAGGAAATCTGAATCATTTATGACTATGACATTTTTTGGTAAAATTAATAGTTTAGCTACATGAGCAAATTCTATTTCATCGAGATTGCTCGTACTGCATATAAACTAGTTAGCCAGGATTTGTCAGATATTGTGATTCTAATGACAGTAGGTAGTGTCAAATGCTGATGTTTTCACATTACCTACTGTAAATATAATCAAAATGTCTCTAGTCTAGTACTAGTAGTTTTATTTTAATGCAGACATGGCCGATCTCGATCAAATAGAATCTCATGCAGCTACACTATTAATTTTATATATGGTATGATAAAGTCATGTGCCTGGCCACATCAGATTTTTTATTTACTTTATCATACGCAGTATGGTAAAGTATTGTAATCATGCCGAAAAAAAAATTGAGATTTTAGCGGAAATAGGTCTTTTTGGGTCCACTGAACATTTTTGAGCAAGGTACAAAAAATGTCTGTGTGTGTGTGTGTGTGCGTGTGTGTGTAAACGATTTTTGTGGCGATGATTCCGGAAAAACTACTAAAGGTATCGGGACGAAAGTTCATAATTAGAAGTTTCATGACCTAACTTAGAGCTGAAAAGCTTTTGGTTAAAAAGGGTCCAAAGGAACTGGTAGTTTATTCTATGCCTTTTTCAAGGATTTTGCAAATGAGCCGCCATTTCTCTAAGTTCGTCAAAATAGTTAAATAATAAATTAAAGTAGAGGAAATTCTGAATAATTTATGCCTATGACATTTTTTGGTAAAATTAATAGTTTAGGTTTTTAGTTTATTCTAAGCCTTTTTGAAGGATTTTGGAAATGAGCCGCCATTTCTGTAATTTCGAAAAAATAGTTAATTAATAAATTAAAGTAGAGGAAATTTTGAATAATTTATGCCTATGAAATATTTTGGTAAAATTAATAGTTTAGCTTCAAGAGCAAATTCTATTTGATCGAGATCGGTCGCATCTGCATTGATATGAAATGACATAGTAGCCAGGATTTTGACAAATATTACTTTATCATACGCAGTATGCTAAAGTATTGTAATCATGCCGAAAAAAAAATCAGATTTTAGCGGAAATAGGTCTTTTTGGGTCCCCTGAACATTTTTGACCAAGGTACAAAAAAATATCTGTGTGTGTGTGTGTGTGTGTGTGTGTGTGCGTGCGTGTGTGTGTAAACGATTTTTGTGGCGACGATTTCGGAGAAACTACTAAAGGTGTCTACTAGATGAAGACCTACAGTTAATTAATATACAGTGACCTCCAAAGTCAGCATCGTGTGGGAAAATTCGTTATAAACGATTTCTCAGAAAATATGTTTCGTCATCAAATAGTTGATGCTTTGTCTAACACCAAAAATGCTATACGTAACCAAATTTTAAACTTTCTGTGCTATACAGTGTCTCACGGAACATGATGTACTATCGTAGCCATATATTATGTCCCTTCGTTTGACGTCCATTTTCTCGCAAATCTAGGGGTGAAAAAATTTTTAAAATTTCTGATGCTGTCTTTGACTAATATGCTACAACTCGTAAAAATTAGAAAGCTGTATGTGTTGGCGTTTTCCCGATTTTTCCAAATTAAGAAGAATTAGCGCTGTTTTTGCCCCGAAAATTTTATTCAAATGCTGATGCTTTGACAATACCTACGATTTATCTCAATAGAATAGATTCTCATGCAGCTAAACTATTAATTTTATATATTGAATGATAAAGTCATGTGCCTGGCCACATCAGATTTTTTATTTACTTTATCATACGCAGTATGGTAAAGTATTGTAATCATGCCGAAAAAAAAATTGAGATTTTAGCGGAAATAGGTCTTTTTGGGTCCACTGAACATTTTTGACCAAGGTACAAAAAAATGTCTGTACACACACACAGACATTTTTTTGTACCTTGGTCAAAAATGTTCAGGGGACCCATAAAGACCTATTTCCGCTAAAATCTCAATTTTTTTTTTGTGTGTGTGTGTGCGTGCGTGTGTGTGTAAACGATTTTTGTGGCGATGATTCCGGAAAAACTACTAAAGGTATCGGGACGAAAGTTCATAATTAGAAGTTTCATGACCTAACTTAGAGCTGAAAAGCTTTTGGTTAAAAAGGGTCCAAAGGAACTGGTAGTTTATTCTATGCCTTTTTCAAGGATTTTGCAAATGAGCCGCCATTTCTCTAAGTTCGTCAAAATAGTTAAATAATAAATTAAAGTAGAGGAAATTCTGAATAATTTATGCCTATGACATTTTTTGGTAAAATTAATAGTTTAGGTTTTTAGTTTATTCTAAGCCTTTTTGAAGGATTTTGGAAATGAGCCGCCATTTCTGTAATTTCGAAAAAATAGTTAATTAATAAATTAAAGTAGAGGAAATTTTGAATAATTTATGCCTATGAAATATTTTGGTAAAATTAATAGTTTAGCTTCAAGAGCAAATTCTATTTGATCGAGATCGGTCGCATCTGCATTGATATGAAATGACATAGTAGCCAGGATTTTGACAAATATTACTTTATCATACGCAGTATGCTAAAGTATTGTAATCATGCCGAAAAAAAAATCAGATTTTAGCGGAAATAGGTCTTTTTGGGTCCCCTGAACATTTTTGACCAAGGTACAAAAAAATGTCTGTGTGTGTGTGTGTGTGTGTGTGTGTGTGTGTGTGCGTGCGTGTGTGTGTAAACGATTTTTGTGGCGACGATTCCGGAGAAACTACTAAAGGTGTCGGGACGAAAGTTCATATTTAGAAGTTTCATGACCTAACTTAGAGCTGAAAAGCTTTTGGTTCAAAAGGGTACAAAGGAACAGGTAGTTTATTCTAAGCCTTTTTCAAGGATTTTGCAAATGAGCCGCAATTTCTGTAATTTCGTCAAAATAGTTAAATAATAAATTAAAGTAGAGGAAATTTTGAATAATTTATGCCTATGACATTTTTTAGTAAAATTAATAGTTTAGCTGTAAGAGCAAATTCTGTTTGATCGATATCGGTCGCATCTGCATTGATATGAAACTAAGTACATAGTAGCCAGAATGTTGACAAATAGGTTTTTGTGCTGTCACTCGAAAACAGCTGATTTCATCAGAGGTTGGAGTACCGTTATGGAACGTTGCCGCTCTAGCGCGGCAAAGTACAAAATACAAATTTCAAATAAAATGAGATCACCAATTTGATTGTTTGTTGATAAGAAATATCAACCCGTCTTTATATCTAATTCTAAAAACGATCCATTGAGAAAATTGTAAATAAAGTATAGGGATGAGTGTAGTTTTATTTTAGTATGTTGGTACGGATGTGACATCTACAGTACCATGAACAAATATAAATCTGTCAGAATTTGAATTAGCTTTTTAAACTTGACGTTTCGTCAAAGTGGTACCAACCTAACATTTCCTATACAGAAATATAAAAAAATGCTGATTGTTTGACAATACCTACGATTTATCTCAATAACATAGATTCAGATGCAGCTAAACTATTAATTTTATATATTGTATGATAAAGTTATGTGCCTGGCCACATCAGATTTTTAATCTATAACGCCATTGGCCTGGGGCTACAAAAGAGTGTATCGCCACCTTTCGAGTCTTAAGAAGACTTAAGCATTTTTAGGGTCTCTGATTTCGGATATTTAGAATTCAAAATGGCATATCTAATATGGCGACGAAACATGTAATTAAGTGTCGGCTTCATTTCAAAATTAAAACATGCGATATATGAAGGTTTCGGATTCCAAATCTGTTGTCAGCTGTATAAAATTCAAAATGGCGGATCCAACATGGCCACTAAACATGTAATTAACTTACGGATTCCGGAGAAAACTGAAATATCTGATGTTAGATTTTAATAATCCAAAATGGCACCGAGTGCAATCTGGCAACCATAATAAAATAATTCACTAACAGAATTATGCAGCTGTCAGATTTCAACACTTACATATGTCAGTTAAAAATCAAAATTTGCGAATTCAGACTGACGACGTATACAATATAAATAACTCAGATAGTATCATTATAATTTAAACGTTTTTAATACAATCATAATTTATTTATATAGAAAGTACCTATATTTTTTTTAAACTACGCTTCATAAACAAAACCAACATTTTTCAAAATATTTCTTGAAATTTTCCATATTTTTATTCACTTTATTTTTTGTTTCTAGCTTTGGTGCCGGAAATCTGTCCACAGACAACATTTTAATTTGATTGGACAAATTTTCTAAATTTTGGAAAATATTAAAATTTTTTTTATTGATTCAGTCATTGAGTCATTGTTTCAGGAAGTCTATCCACATATAAAATTTCAACTCGATTGAACGCTTGAAGTAAGAAAAATATCGATTACAAGATTTGAACGTAACAAACAAACAGATAAACAAACAACAAGTGAAGTTAATATAAGCGTAGTAATTGTCCCGGAATATTAATATAACTTTGTAAATGTTTTGTACAAACAAGATTAAAAATTGCTATCATACGGACATTTGTTTGTGCCACATAGCGTGGTATCGGCAACTGGTCCCTTTGTCGTTCGCAACAAAAACGCATTTTTTCATTCGTTTCCCACCGCAAATGGATTTCAGAACACATCTGATAAAACACAACTAAGAGACTAATTAGCGAATAAAACAAAAATGTGTATTTTGAACCAGTTTAACTTTATTTTCGATTATCTGCGTAACTAGAAACGGACAACTGGTCGCTATTCACACCCACGCACACATATGGTTAGGGATGGCCAACATAAATCATATCAACATAAATAATGTTTTAAAAAATTTAATGTATTTCACAAAAATATCGATGTGTTTCCATCGATATTAGTATTGCGATATTATGTTTCGTTATATCAAAGAACCTATATTTGTATGATATAACTGTAGCAATAACTTGTTACTTATATCAGTAATTATTTATGTATTAATATAATGTATAGTATTTTTCACTAAAAGGAATAGTGAATCTCAAGAGTTATAAAAATTAGTAGTGGTGTAATAATTTCATACACGTCTTATATATGGTAGTAAACCTCTTTCAATATTCTATTTAAATCTGTAAAAATAATATATGGCGTTCATAAGAAATAAAAAAGTTGAATAAAACCCTGCTAAAGCTGGCATAGAAAAATATTTTTTAATAACGAAACTTTGGTTCCGAGTATCTTCTTATGTAAGAATACAAAATTTTCTAAAAAACTTTCTATTTGTCGTAATAGGTAAGTTATTCAAGAAAGAAGAAATAGACAGTTTTTAGTTTTTCCGTAATATCTAGTGATCCATGCGAATTCTTTTACAATTAAAAGCTGTTCTGAAAAGGGTTCCACATTTACGCAACTTTTGTCCCATTTTTAAAGCATCCCAATTATGAGATGCTTCAACTCGATCTTTTGTAGAGAAAACGCAAGATAAACAATGAGTATGTAATAAACTTTAAATCTATGAATTAGTGGGTAGCCTATGGTCTATATTTCATTATTTTAGCTCTTGTAATAAAGGAATTGCTGGCATTGCATAATATATCTTTTTGTGGGTCAAGCACTAATCCAATGATTTTACAAAAATTCACATTGAAAGCTAGCATTCCGCAGGTGATTTCGCTTTTTAATTCGTTCAAATCTAGATTAATTCCGGAGTAATTAATTGCTAAAGTGAAACGAATAAAATTTTCGGGGCAAAAACAGCGCTAATTCTTCTCAATTTGGAAAAATCGGGAAAACGCCAACACATACAGCTTTCTAATTTTTACGAGTTGTAGCATATTAGTCAAGGACAGCATCAGAAATTTTTAAAATTTTTTCACCCCTAGATTTGCGAGAAAATGGACGTCAAACGAAGGGATATAATATATGGCTACGATAGTACATCATGTTCCGTGAGACACTGTATAGCACAGAAAGTTTAAAATTTGGTTACGTATAGCATTTTTGGTGTTAGACAAAGCATCAACTATTTGATGACGAAACATATTTTCTGAGAAATCGTTTATAACGAATTTTCCCACACGATGCTGACTTTGGAGGTCACTGTATATTAATTAACTGTAGGTCTTCATCTAGTTTATATTGTTCGTACACATTAACGAATACATATAATTTCATGTAAGAACATTCAAAATTAATGAAAATTTAAATCATTAATAATTTACAGTTAGTATCAATTTGCTATCAAACATTAAAATTTAATTTTATTATGCAAAACGGCCACGTTTATCTCGGGTGTTTTATGAGTTCTACAAATCTAATAAACTGCATAAGGACGAGGTTTTGAAGGCCTTGTGTTTGCTCGATTTAGTGAAGAGTTAAGTGAATGATCTTCGTCAACAGGTGTGGTATTTCATGTGAATCATCTAACCTTGTAATGGTCCAGTGTATCCAGAGCGCGAGCGTGACCCTCCTCATTGTAGACGCACAACGCCGACAATAACTCGAAGACCTGCTTCTTCACTGTTATGTTGCTGGTGTCCAATGCTGCTGCCAATTTTCGAATATATTCAGGATTTTCTACGATAAAATCCAGACCAATTCGAGAGTCCATAGTTTGCATTGCTGGTGCTTATTCTGCAAAATAAAAGGCAACATAAGAATTCTGTAAGACGCGTTGAATGAGGAAAGGCTGCTAAAAAGGCGCACAAAGGAAATGACACACCGGACATGCGTCTTTTGTCATATTTGTGTTCACACCTTTACTCTGTTTTCCGGTGCACGTTTCAAATATGCGTTATTGGTTGGGCTAACTTCCATATTGGTTGCGATACCGTTATAACTGTAAACTGTCGATGAGCGTTTTACTTTTGTAAGATTTTAATACATAATCATTTAAAAATGTTGCAAACTATTCGTTTTCAGATTTGGGACAATAATATTATGATACCATGATTAAAGTTGCAACAGCAAAAATATTTACTGGCTGGGATTTAAAAAACATATTAATCAAGTTTAAAAACAGTACAAAATCGGCCAACAAAAAATAACGTCTTTTGTTAATTTTTGTTCATTTCGCGATCTTTTACTATCGGAATTCAAACGTTGAAAACCAGAGAGCTGTTTGTCATGACTTTATCGTAATATCTGCAATAAAATGTATGAATGCCATTTTTTCGTACTACTAACCATTGCAAAAAAATCGAATCTAAACCATACGAAATCTCACTTTTTCGTGCTGTATAAAAGATGGATACATATTCTTCTAATTTGCACTATCAACTTTGACAATCTGACACAAGATTTGACATCAGGAGACTCAAAATATCATCAAAATAAGATTCATGCATTTGATATTTTGTTATACATTTCTTTGGTTGACATCTTTGAATCTTTGGATTTCGTAATCATTTTTAATTTAAAAAATCTGAATATAAATATGAATTTAGGCTGTTTCGATTATCATAGGAAGTAAGATTTATCATAATGTGGCAAGGTTTGTACAGCTTTTGCCATCATAATATATCCGCCTTCATGAATTTTTATAAAGTGTCTCAAATTTGGGACCACGGAGTTTCAAATAACACAGGCCATAAGTCTAATGCAAAGTGAAGAGTGTAAATTTTTTGTTGTTCTTACTGAACCTACATTTTTAATTTCGAATATGTAGTTTTAGATTTGCATTGTAAAGATACGTTAAATTCGCACTCATATCATTTTACATATTTGTCACCATATTGGTTCCAACGTTTCAAATTTTTTGCAATATGAATGAATTCAAGTTTGGATTTACTGAGCCATGAATTACGTATCATCCGAATCCTCTTTTTTTGTCGCCGTTTTGAATTTTGCAACGGACATCCGATTTGGAACCTAGGCTCTTTATATGCCACAACAGCAAATAATTTTCTTAAGAACTTGAAATTTTTGTTCAGTTTTGGTCGCTATATTTAATCCGTGATTTTTTATTTTTAAAATCTTTCAATATATTTGGAACTAGAAATCATATAATATTAAGGGCAATAATTTTTATGAAATCCAACATGTTTTACACTTTTGGTCGTCATATTCACTCCGCCAATGTAAATGTTGAAAATCTGATATCAGATTTTGAATCTAGGCTCATCAAATGTCGCAACGAATGAGATTCATAATAACCAGAGATGTCTAAATGTTTAGTAACCATATCGACTTTTAATGCCATTTTGTTCTAAAAAAATCTGAATTGGCCAGGCACATTACGTTATCATACAATATATAAAATTAATAGTTTAGCTGCATGAGATTCTATTTGATCGAGATCGATCGTGTCTGCATTAAAATAACACAAGTTAGTAAGGATTTTAAAGATATTTTGACAATATTGACAGTAGGTATTGTCAAAAAATCAGCGTTTGACGAATCCCGGCTAACTATGTAGTTTTAATGCCGACACGATCTCCATCAAATAGAATTTGCTCATACAGCTAAACTATTAATTTTACCAAAAAATTTCATAGACATAAATTATAGAAAATATCCTCTACTTTAATTGATCATTTAACTATTTTGACGAAATTACAAAAATGGCGACTCAATTGCAAAATCTTTGAAAAATGCTTAGAGGAAACATCCAGTTCCTTGGGACCCTTGTGAACCAAAAGCTCTTCAGCTCTAAGTTTGGTCATAAAACTTCTAAATATGAACTTTCGTCCCGATACCTTTAGTAGTTTCTCCGGATTCGTCGCCACAAAAAACGGGTACACACATATACACACACACACACACACACAGAGAGACATTTTTTGTACCTTGGTCCAAAGTGTTCAGAGGGCCAAAAAAATATGAAATATAAAAATATGAATTCCAGAATATTTGTGACATTATTGCCAAAATCTTAAAATCTCCAAAATCCAAAATCTGGCTTGTACCTTGAACATTGCTGAGTTTAACGAAAAAGCTATTTAGATACGTGCTTGTGGCTAAATAGCAAATCAAACCGTTCTTTCAGATGATTAACATGATCTAAAATATAACATGGACATTAACTTTGAAAGTTTCCTGTCCTTCATGTTCATAATCAAAAGCTTTTGGGCGTTTTTGTCGCCTTAGGGGTCTGCTAGTTTCTAACTCAGTTTGTCGTCCTAACTTTTCAACTGTTGTTTTAGCAGTATTGGCACTGATTTAGCATCTAAAGCTACCTAGTTATCTGGATATTCATATTAGTGGATTGTAGAAGTAGTGGTAACGGACGACATTATAGTATTTCTCACCAGACGTGATAGTGATATATATTAGTTTGCATGAACATTAACATGCGTCATTAGCACTTTTTATGAGAAATACTATAATGGCGTCCGTTATCACTGCCGGTATCACTAAAGTGAACGCACCTTTATCTATACATATAGGTAATAATCACTGTCGTACATTAGTATAAACATAAAAATCGGACAGATAAGAAACATTGGGTTAACTAAATGTTAACTAAAAGCTATCGATGAATGTACGTGTGATAATGATTGATAATGGTATTATGCTAATTATGTATGCCATGTTCAAATATTTAATTTCATTAAAAGGCGCCAACCGTTTTGAGTTGGCGCTTGTGTGCGCTGCACGGCCCCGCCCAGAAGGTTCAAAGGAAATCCTATATTTCATAAGAGGGAGGTCCAACAGCTGAACGACAGCAGCTTGGCTGTTTTTCGATAAGTTTGGGAAATCAGTGGAAAATTGGTCTTTGCGTGGGGATGTCGATGTCGCTAAAGCTACTTTGGAACAAGATAGACTTCGCCTACGTGCGGTCAACATTATACGGTCTAACGTCTTTTAAAGCTGTTCCTAAAATACGTAGCATTGCGTGTGTGTGAAGAAATACGTGTGATCTATCGCAAAACCCGTACAAATACCTTTGGTCACCGATTAGATTCTCTTGGTATGGTAGATTATCCACTCATTTCTCAGCCGATAATAAGAAACTTATGCCTAGCTAATAAAAAACACACAAGTATACATAATACATACGTATGTACATCAACAGCACAGGGATCTGATAACGTATAACAAATAACAACACTTACGCAATAAGTTATTCTTTATTTGCCAATTTGTAACTCATATATTATTTATAAAAGACAATTGGACAACATACGCTTTATAATATACATATTGTGTGTTTATTTCAAAAGTATCCACCCCAAAGAACTCTTGCCCTGATGCGATTATTGCTTTGACTGTAAACACGTCGATTTAGATATTGAGGGGGAAGTTCAAAAATGGTACCTTGAGAATTTTAGGTTTCATCCCTTCAACCTCCAGCCACCCTACTTTGAAATTTCAAATGGCACCCCCTATCTTGTGATACATCATTTGAAAGGGCACAAAATTATCTACTCAACCATGATAAAAAAAGTTAAATCGATCTATTGGTTCTTAAGGTAGAGTACACAGAAGATAGAATGTATGAAATCAATTAGTATTAGCGGAACATTGCGGATTGGATACACTGTTGAATTAAATTACGGTCATAAATAAATAAATAAATAAATAATAAATAAAAATTAAAATAAATAATAAAATAAGAAATAAGAAATTATTTTATGGTATGTTCGAAATGGCCACCATTATCTGCTAGACATTCTGTTTTCAAACTCTTCGCAAGCGCAAAAATGGTGGCCGTTATTCTAGTCTATATTAAGAACCAATCCATCGATTTAATTTTTTTATCATGATTGCGTAGAGAATTTAATGCCCTTTCAAATGATGTATCACAAGATATAGGGTGCCGTTTGAAATTTTGTAGTGGGGTGATTGGGGGGAGAAGGGATGAAACCTAAAATTCTCTAGATACCATTTTTGAACTTCCCCCTCGATATCTTAATCGACGTGTTTCCACTCAAAGCAATAATCGCATCAGGTCCAGAGTTATTAAGAGTTGAGTTATTTCATACCTTCCATCTTCTGTGTAGTCTATCGTAAGAACCAATTGATCGATTTCACTTTTTTTATCATGGTTGAGTAGAGAATTTTGTGCTCTTTCAAATGATGTATCACAAGATAGGGGGTGCCATTTGAAATTTCAAAGTGGGGTGGCTGGGGGGGCGAAGGGATGAAACCTAAAGTTCTCTAGATACCATTTTTGAACTTCCCCCTCAATATCTAAATCGACGTGTTTTCACACAAAGCAATAATCGCATCAGGTCAAGAGTTATTAAGGGTGGATTCTTTTGACATGAACACACGGTATATACAGACTGCAGACAGTTCCTTGCACCACTTGACTAGTTTCTTAAAACTAGATACTTCTACCCTGGCAAATTTGTAAAATAAAACGTAAAGTCTGCAGGTCTTGTGAAGATTGTAAGATAGTTTGAAGTTTTTACGCAATTCTGGTTAACAAATACCAGTAAAAAAATATACATAAACCCCGAATATTTTTTTCTTAATTTTATTTACTTATTTTCATTAAAGTTGTTATCTAAAGGTAACATTTGAAAAGGCTAAACGTTTCTTCGCAATGAGTAGGTCATTGTGTGTTTATGTAGGCTATGTTATAAAGAGAAGAAATTAAAAGACCCACTCTTAAGTCTTAAAATATCTTAAAATTTTTTCTTTTTGTTTTTTTTTTAATTCTTACTTTTATGACTAATATTAGTCAATGCCAGTGACACTAAAATGTTTGCTTTAATCTATTTTTTAGAAATTTGAATACATATTTGATTATTTTGGTATGATAACTAATGTTTATTTAGAACTAGCGCAAAATTACTCATTTTCTTGATGCTAAGTTGACATTTCACCCTGTAGATAATAATAAATCATACTAACTACTACATGAGCGTGACTTACTTTTAATACAATTAATATTAATGACTGGATATGTTTATAATAGTAGTTATCCATTTACAGAAAAGAGATTATCTCGATGTTGCTGATATCTTCAATGAAAACACCCGGACAACCAAATTGCCCATTCAACCATTTATAGGATAATAAGAAAATTTCAGCAGACTGGGTCTGTTGAAAATGTCTTTAAGAAACATCACAAAAAATATATTGCCAAGAATAAGAAAGCATGTTTACCAGTGTTGCAAGCGGCAGTCGTGCATAGAACGACTTCGGTTCGACAAATTGCTTCTCACACCCAATCCAGTAAATCAAGAGCCCATAACATGGTAAAACTAAACAAATATCACCTTTAAAAACATACGAAACTTATAAGGACACTAAAAAAAAACACACTATGGCATCAGTACCATATCTATGACATCAGAGCTGATGCCATATGCCATCTGGTTTGAGATCAAATATCTGGGTTTATATCTTCAGTTCCTGAACACCTTTTTTAAACTTCGTCAAGAATTTTTTAAGACAGAAATTAGGTTAGAAATTATTAAATTTTACTTGTAAGCAACATCTTCAAGTAAAGTTTATCGATAATAATGAAGTCATACCAGCCACCATAGCCTCTTGCGTATAGTTTAGTAGTTGTTTTGGTTTATGAAGGTGACATTTGTTCAGTTTTTGTATGTTATGTGATGTTGATTTACTGCATTGGGTGTGAGAAGCAATTTGTCAAGCCGAAGTTGTTCTATGTTCGAGTACCGCTTGCAACACTGGTAAACTTGCTTTCATATTTTCGGCAACATATTTCTAGTGGTGTTTCTTAAAGAGATTTTCAACAGACCCAGTCTGCTTGAATTTTCTGACTATCCTAGAAACGTTTGAATGGGTAATTTGGTTGTCCGGGTGTCTTTCATTGAAAATATCGGCAACATCGACTAATCGCTTGTTGTAGATGGATAACTACTATTATAAACATATCCAAAGTAAATTAATAATAATTGAATTAGATGTGTCATGCTTGTGTATTAATTATTGTATGAACTATTATTATCTACAGTGTGAAATATCAACTTTGCATCAAGAAAACGAGCAATTTTGCGCTAGTTCTGTAAAAAACTGTACTGTAAAAAAGTTATTATTTATTAAAATTTATACATTTTCAGGACAGGTGGCTGTGACTTCATACTGCAATATAATTTTTAACTCTAAACAACGTTTCCAAATAATGTTTATCGATAATGAAAATAAAGGTATTTTACTCTTATCACAAATTCGTATATTCTGAATCGCTTGGTATATGGTACCGAAATTGACATATTTGACTGGTGCTGTATTGGTTTCATACAAGTCGCCAACTTTTATAAAGAATAAAATTTTCTGAGCAATGGATAACAAAAGTTTTTTCCTTATGACGCGGACTTTCCTAGACACTGTCTAAAAAAAACATTTTTTTTTAAGGACAAAGCTTTTCTCACCGTTATGAAGAATGCATTAAAAACAGGGCCACGTTTACCAGTAGGCAAAATAGGCACGTGCCTAGGGCCTGGCGAAAGAGGGGCCCGTAAGGGCCCCCTCTACCTAAATAAAATAGGGGCTAGGGCCCACAACTTATATAATAAATAATTTGACTTCGAATTCTCACATTATACACATATAACAAAAATAATTTTATTTATACCAATAGTAATAACATAGCAACTCAAATTCGCGTTCAGAAATAGGCCCGGACGTCGGTGGCTTTTTATGCATGATTTCAAAAGTTTTCCATAGTTTTTGTGCATTATTTTAGCCATTTTTTTTTGTAGACGAGCCTCCATGACGTCACATCTTTGAGAAAAATAAGCTAAATGTTTAAAAATTTAGTTTAACATCACTTTAGCTTTCTTAAATACTAATTGGACAAGATAGAAATCAGTCGTGTCAGGTGTACACTTGAACATTGAAAATTGAAGCTTTGTAGAAATCATGTGACACCGTGAAATTTGTAATAGGACACGTAGCAATTTTGACCGCTTGTTTACAAGTAATGACATAACACTTCACTTAGTCACTGATTACACTCTTCTTTTTATTCACAGTTCCAAGATTCGAGATTAAATTTCAGCTTACCTAAACAACGCACTGCAAAAAAACAAGAATGGTTGATATTGGTTAAAACCGAAATGGAAAAAAAAATAAAATGCGACGCCATAGAGATTGTTGGTTAAACGCTAAAAAAATAATATCGAAATATGTGTTTTCTTAAGGAGACACAAAAATACTCGAACAATGTCGAGTATTCTCAAAACTGCACCGAAATATAGTAAAACGCTTTATATTCCAATACAAGCAAACAGCATGGTATTTATGATTTGTGGAATTCGCATGATGTGAATGAAATGGATTCTCAAAACCTGCGTAAATAAGAAAAATTAACCTGTAAAACCTATTTTTTTTGGAACTGGTCGCTTTTCAAACATATGTAGACAAAAGTACATTCAAGAAAAAAAATGCTATTGCCAGTATGTAACTGTTGTATGTATCTCTTCAAACAAACTAGAAACAAGCGACCGTCCTGTGTTTAAGATCTACGTCCAATTTTTGTTTTGATCTAGAATATCATTTCTACATAAGATGCACTAATCCCAATGCCAAGGAGAAAACAAAATAAGGAAAACTGTACCATAAACTGCAGAACCCACAACACTTTTAAGTGAGTTTTTAAGCGTGTTTTGACATTTACCGTAAACCCCGAGACCCGTCAAAATGACAGTGCTGGGAACCCTACTATAGGTAAATTAAAGTTAAGTAATACATTGTTGCTTTTAGATTTATAGAGCTGTGCAAACATTTTAGTCCACCTATACTCGATTATAACGTCACTGTTTTAGTTTTAGTAACGTAATTTTAGTAAGTTATTGGTTCCACATAAGTATAGAAATAAGAAAACCTATTTTATTGAGGTTTCCAAAATTTTATAAACTTATGACAATCATTTAAATGTCGATTAACAAAATATAAATTGAACAGTTTTATTTATTAAAAACGGTAGACAATAATAATTTGTTTCCAAGAAGTTAAACTTTATTTTTGATAACAAAAATACTAAACCTCACGTAATGTCGCACAGCCGTTCATTTTCTACTTTGGTAAAAAAATATTTGCGCTATACTCATTCGGAACAAAAACTCAACGCACTTGAAAATGATTTCTAAAAACCATAAACCATGATGATATCAAAACATTTATTGAAGCCAAAATCAGAAAAAGAACATTTTAGGTTTGTAAAATAGGTTGAGGGGCACGGAATTTCATGTGTGCCTAGGGCCCGTGAAACCCCAGACGCGGCCCTGATTAAAACAAGCAGATCTTACAATCAAAAATAGTAAATGTTACCTTTTTCTTCAATTTTTAAGTCTATATTCATGGCTAGGTCGAGAATACATGGACCGCACTAGGTATTTATGAATTGGTAAACAGCGGTCTGCGCCTTGTCACTAGGCGTGCGACTACTCCGCGCTGTTTCCTTCACGTCCTCGGCTTTATTGGCAAACTAATGTATTGCAATGCAAATATAGCGATAAGAGTAGGCGAACCGGTCGAATGTACAATCATACCAGCAGGTATGAGATGTCCGAATCGAAACTTTTTCGCAGCAAAAAACTGTCTCATGCCATGGGAATTCTATTCGAACAGGTTGAAATAACTTCGGGAATTAAACTGCGCCGTTTACCTCGCCGACTGTGCATATAAATATTTATCTTTTCAATATGTTATTTACTTTACGAAGCAATTGAGAATTATTATATAGACTTTTATTCAGTCCCGTAGCATTTTAATGGATTTTGTGTTTCTAGTAGAGTAGAGTTCGAGTAAATAGTTTATCGCAAATATTTATTATTCATTCAATTCTACTTATATGACTGCTGGGGTCTAAGGCTCTAGTACAGTTGTTCTTAACCTCTTTGTAGTCAGGGAGCACTTTTGATCATACGAAAAATTCGCTAGCACCAAAAACATTGACATTGACACTTTTACTCAAAATTAAAACGATTATTAAATAACAGTTACAAAATAACATTAATTAGAAATAAAAAATCTGATGTGGCCAGGCACATGACTTTATCATACAATATATAAAATTAATTGTTTAGCTGCATGAGAATCTATTTGATTGAGATCAGTCGTATCTGCATTAAAATAAAACTAGTTAGCCAGGATTTAACAGATAAATAAATAAATAAATAAATAATTCTTTTATTAAAATAAGATAATATTAATTGCAACAAAATATTATTTATATTTAGGGCGCGGTTCAGCACACTTGTTTCCAAATTGCCTTACTCTTCCACTCAACCCCTTACGCAAACTAGAACTAAGCCATAATTGTAGCCATAATATAAAAATAATTCCGAGAACTTATCAAAACAAAAACAAACAACCAAATTAATCTAGAGTCTAATTACACGTAATTGCAGCAAATCCAACTCAACAAAACATCGCACATGCCCATAAAAAATAAAAATTAAAAATCCTCCAATGTGCGCTCGATGCCTAAAGTCCCCCCTGTTGAGCAAACAGCCAACGCTTCACCTTTCCCCCAAAACTGTTTCACTATAAATTTTTCGTATCTTCCTTGTGACCATTGTGACTGACATGCTAAGAGAATGACCGTTTATACAGCTCAGTGCGATGGGCAGGTGGAGCAAACAAACCCCCGAATCTTAAATTAAGGTTATGGACGTTCTACAGCATATCTTCCGCATGAGGTATTGTGAGATCCTAGTGGATAGCAACTTATGATACAATATTGCTGCATGCAACACCCTAGTGTTATCCATGTTCAACCACCCCAAGTCGCCCAGCCCATTCGATGCATGATCATACTTCGTCAAACCAAAAACAAACAGAACACATGCATTTTGGACACGCTCAACACGCTGCCTATCCGACGCCATCAGGCAAGGACTGTACACGGTATCACAATATGAGATCTTTTGATACTATTAACTACGGTCAATATTAATTGTGAGATAATGTCAAAACATCAGCATTTGACACTACCGGTACTGTCAGCATTTGACACTACCGGTACTGTCATTAGATTGAAAAATTTGCAAATCCTGGGTCACTATATAGTATTAAATTAATGCAGATGCGACCGATCTCGATCAAATAGAATTTGCTCTTGCAGCTAAACTATTAATTTTACCAAAAAATGTCATAGGCATAAATTATTCAAAATTTCCTCTGCTTTAATTTATTATTTAACTATTTTGACGAAATTACAGAAATGGCGGCTCATTTCTAAAATCCTTGAAAAAGGCTTAGAGTAAACACCCAGTTCCTTTGCACCCTTTTGAACCAAAAGCTTTTCAACTCTAAGTTTGGTCATGAAACTTCTAGATATGAAGTTCCGTGCCGATACCTTTAGTAGTTTCTCCGGAAATGAATTAACAAAGATTGGGTACACACTAGGGAATCCAATCCCGCACCAAAACCTCAATCCCGCAAATCCGCGGGATTATAGCCATCAATCCCGCGGGATCCGCGAAATTGCGGGATCGCAAACACTAATAATATTCTTTGTGCTCAACCCAGTAAATATGCTAAAGTTTTTATGCAATTAAAAACAGCGTATAGTAGCAGGAAAATATTTTTAGCATATAGATAATATGCAAAATACAACAGTCGGAATAGTTTAAAAGTTACATTTTACATTGATTTAGGAAGTATTTTCGGAGAAAAGATAATATATATAATGCCTCATCTTTTACATTTGTTGGTTATACCTACGTTGAACGGCGGTAGATATAGGTCCGTAGTAAGCAATTGCGAATTGTTTTTAGATTGTTGTTATCATAGCAAATTTACATAATGTTTTATTGACTTTTTGTTAGTTTTAATTGTATGTAGAGTAATATATTAAGGTATAGTTTAGTGTTAGTATTAGTGTTAGTGTTCGTAGTATTAGTTTAGTATACCTGGACAAGGGTGTATTGTGCAAAGCTGCAAAAGCCACAGCGGCAAACAGAAAATGAGTTTCTAATTTCTTCTCGTTCCCAAAAGATATTGATTGGTAAGAGACAAAATTAAATGTTCACAAAGCTTGTGATTTATCGTTGTCAAGATTGCGCTTATGAGTTTATGATAAATTTATATTTTCAAATGCTGTTATTTTTTACGTTAAAATTTATAAACATTTAAAAACCAACAAAAGTAGAAAGCACTTAATTATTTGGCAACACGAATAAAAAAACTAAAGCAGCACGTACTATCAATAAATATATCTACTTCATAAAAATATTATTTTAAGTATTGTAATCTCTATCTGATGAAAAAAAAAAAAAGTTTGTTTGCTGTTCGTTTCTTCAGTTTGCTGCTGTTTGCCGACATCGTGGGTAAAGTGGGGTAATAATTTCCAATAGGCCCAGTTAAACCAGTGTTTTTCGAAAACTCGTTATCAATATGATCTGTTACCTTTTGGGTACCTATATATAAGAAATATATAAGGCCTTAGTTACCGACTTGGCACGAGTCCGTAATTTATGATGAGTAATTTATTGCTTTCTGCGGCGCTATGTAAGACATGTTCGCTTTTATTGACGAATTCAGAAATTTGATATCGTATCCCGCAAATCCCGCGAATCCCGCATAGATAATCCCGCAACGTTGTTCCCGCGAAATCCCTGCAAATATGTTCAGGGGACCCAAAAGGACATATTTCCGCTAAAATCTCAAAAATTTTTTTCGGCACGATTACAATACTTTACATACTGAGTATGATAAAGTAAAAATAAAAATATATTAATAGTCTACCTCTTTTTCAGCAGAATTAATTTTTAGAAATCAAATGTCATTCTGAGTATAATGTTTTATATGGTCTTATATGTTTTTTTTCTATTCCTTAAGAAGTTACAGCCGTTTGAAATGTTAACAAACAAATAAAAATAAAAGATAAAATACATATCAAGCAATGCAAAAACGAAAAAAATAACAATCAATACCCATTACAACAATAAAAAGTAAATAAATGTAAGTAACAAAATAAAATCCACATAAAAGTTTTTACAGATTTTCTTCTAAAAACTAAATGTCATTCCGAGTAAAAAGGTTCATATTGACTTATTGGTTTTCTCAATGCCTTAAGAAGTTGTAGCCGTTTAAAATACGATTTTATTGATATTTTTATCAGCTCTAACTTTTTGCCGAATTGAAAAAATAAATACTCGAATGAAGTTTATTTGCGGCGAAAATCATTAGTCTGATACAGAAAAGAAAAAGATATATTTCTGTATAAATTTAAAACATAACGGGAATTTTGGAATTTATTTCTACAAACCAACTCTTGAATGTTTGAGGGAAAGGGCACTCTCGATGTACCGAATTGCTTCCGAAGTTTCCTTTTTGCCCGTATTCATATAATTCCACATTTTGTGTGTGTATGTTTTGATTTTCTGGCCCCACAAACTTTTGTTCGTAAACTATCACCTTGTGGTTACAAATGCCGCCACCTATTTGGTATATTGTGATAGTTCGTCCAAGCATCTGACATGTTCGCGGTAATATAAATTTAAATATAATAAAACTTTCAAAACCTTCTTAGTTTGTCAAATATTTAGGTAATTTGGCTAGATTCTTTATATTAGCAGTTACGTACCACCTACTCAAGTAGTTTTGATACGCTCATTTTTAATGCAACTTTATACTAATCTAAGGCTTAATAAATCCGCACATAACATGTGGATGATATATAGATGAGAGCAAAAATCTATATTATCAAAACATCATATTGATTATCTTTATTTTAGGAAATATATGTGAAAATGTTTACTTATTTTCAGAACTTTTTATGTGGCGTGTAGCAGAGCTATACCCGTTTTTATTTTAATTGTATTATGTTCTAAATTATTTATTTATTTTGTTCATATTTACTACTATTTGAAAATTGTAAATGTTTTTTTCTACTTTGCGTTCGTTATAAACTCATAACGAAACCGCTTTCGGTGTCATTATGAAAACACTAGACCACAAACTTTTAGTAACTTTTAGTTTTCAAAAATTTATATTGACGTCAAGTGTCAAATAAGGCCGTCATTTCAATCGCTATTGGATCGCGTCAGTCGTAGTTGTGAATTTTACACTAACTACCAACTGTTGAATATAAAATTACTTTAAATTGTAAGATAACAATCGCATTTTTCGGAATTTATGTAAAATTAATGTCGCAAGGTAGAAACAGTAGTATATAACAAAACAACTCGTGCGCCAATTTTTGTCTTCTAAAACTTGTATTATAGTAGTAGCAATAATCTTTATTCCAACATGCAGCTTTGTATAGGTATATTATTATTTCAATCACATACGGTAAATGAGTCAACAATTTCGGCTTTCATAATTTTGCGGAGCACTTGCAATAAGCTCGCGGAGCACCAGTGTTCCGCGGAGCCCCGGTTAAGACCACTGCTCTAGTATGTAACTGTAGTGCAATTATCTTTACTTTAGTAATCCACAATCATAACCAACGTGCCGCCAGTTTTAGTTTTATTCTACGCCATATAGAACTAATTTAGTTCCGGCTTTTGCGAACAGAATCATTCACAAAATAAATTCTTACTTAATTTACAAGCCATTTTATGTTTTGTTTTAAATTATATATGGCAATATTAGTTTTTTTTTTTTAATTTAAGTAAGTTATTTAAGCCAATTACCGACGCTGAGGGCTGGCTACACATACGCACTGAAATTTTGTTACCACCCTTATACTAACTTCACTTGTTTGTTTGTTACGTCCAAATGTTGTAATCGATATTTTATATACTTGCAAATGTCCAATCGAGTTGAAATTTTGCATGTGCGCAGATTTCCGGTGACAATGCATGAATAATAAAATCATAAAAATGATTGGAAACTTGGAAAATTTGTCCAATCCAGTTGAAGTTTTGTATGTGGACAAATTTCCCGTGACAAAGTATATATATGGAAAATTTGTCCAATTGAGTTAACATTTTGCACGTGAATAGACGATGATGCAGTACCAACCTTGTAAAGTTGGTAGCATTGGTACTAACTTGGGAAATAGCATAAAGAATGTAGGTCGTGTGATATATTGTAGAAAATCTCTTTTAAATAAGTTAGGTATTTCTAAAACTTGAGGAGAGTTGAAGAACACCGCAAGATAAGAATTACCAAGAAGAAGATAAATTCTTTGTAATAATCTTTTATCTTACCTTTAGCATATCAAGACAAATCCTTCATTCCATCATATGATGTTACCGAAAAATGTAAAAACTGAAGTATTTGCAGATAGAACCTCTACAGGATGTCTCAACAGTGCGATCTCGGAAGATTGTGCCTCTGTTAATGAAGATATTAAAACTGATTTAAAACTGATTTCACTCGTATATACAGAACGCCGAGGCACACATTTTAACCGTATTAGCGTGTATACACGGTGTTCCAGAAGGTAGTACCAGCCCAAACTTTTTTAAATGGAACAACCTCCATTACGGCACAATTTTGAATTCCTCGCAAAATTTTACGACAATGAAAAATAACTTTACCTACCCTAAACTTTATACTTTATAATTTATTGGCATTTTTATGGAGAAACAGCAGTCTAAGAAAGGCAGTATATCTCAATACCCGTTTTAAATTTTATTGCGCAGGCTTTGATTATGATTAAGTAAGAAGCGTTCTCCTAGCGTGATTACCTACCACATCCAAATTGTGTAGGTGTGTGGTCATAATCTATAAGAAAATATAACAAACCGTTTTTCCTAAGAAACTTATAAATTTTTTTAAATGGAACAGCCTGTATCTAATACATTTTTTGGATTCTACGCATCGTTCTGCACAACAAAGTACTTGTACACACTAGTGCTAAAATAAACCATTGCAGAGATAACTAGTATTATTCATAAAAAAAATCTGATGTGGCCAGGCACATGACTATCATACAAAATATAAAATTAATAGTTTAGCTGCATGAGAATCTATTTGATTCAGATAAATCGTGTCTACATTAAAATTAAATTAGTTAGCCAGAATTTGACAGATATTTTAATAGTCAATACTATCAATATTGTCAAAGCATCAACATTTGACACTACCTACTGTCACCAGAAAAATAGTTATTTATCTCACAAGTGCCGAAAGTACTGAATAGCGCGACGAGCGGTGATGCGGCGCGTCACCGATGACGGAACGTCGCCGTCGCATGTGAGCGAGTCGCGCTATGTAGTTTTCGGCAGGAGTGACATCAGCGTTTTTTGTGTTGCTTTTTGAGTAATACGTATTTAGAAAAAATCTGATGTGGCCAGGCACATGACTTTATCATACAATATATAAAATTAATAGTTTAGCTGCATGAGAATCTAGATTGAGATAAATCGTAGGTATTTCAAAGCATTTGTCAGCATTTGACACTACCTACAATACGTCATTAGAATAATAATTATTTATGTCACAAGTGCCGAAAGTATGGAATAGCGCGACGAGCGGTGATGCGGCGCGTCGCCGAATGCGGAGGTCGCCGTCGCAAGTGAGCGAGTCGCGCTATAAAGTTTTCGACAGGAGTGACATCAACGTTTATTGTGTTGCTTTTTGAGAAATACGTATTTAAAAAAATCAAAAATGGTTCTATTTCTGTATAGGAAATATTAGGTTGATACCACTTCTACGAAACGTCAAGTTTAAAAAGCTAATTCAAATTCTGACAGATTTATATTCGTTCATGTCACTGTAGATGTCACATCCGTACTTACATACTAAAATATAACTAGACTCATCGCTATACTTTATTTACAATTTTCTCAATTTATCGATTTTACAATTAGATATAACAACGGGTTGATATTTCTTATCAACAAACAATCAAATTGGTGATCTTATTTTATTTGAATTTTGTATTTTGTACTTTGCTGCACTAGAGCGGCAACGTTCCATAGCGGTTCTTCAACCTCTGATGAAATCAGCTGTTTTCGAGTGTGACAGCCATAGACATTTCTGTGGTGACAGCACAAAAAATGTTTGGCAAATCCAGGCTACTATGTAGTTTCCTATCAATGCAGATGCGACCGATCTCGATCAAATAGTATTTGCTCTTGAAGCTAAACTATTAATTTTACCAAAAAATATCATAGGCATAAATTATTCAAAATTTCCTCTACTTTAATTTATTATTTATCTATTTTGACGATATTAGAGAAATGACGGCTCATTTGCAAAATCGTTGAAAAATGCTACGAGTAAATGTCCAGTTCCTTTGGACCCTTTTGAACCAAAAGCTTTTCAGCTCTAAGTTTGGTCATAAAACTTCTAAATATGTACTTTCGTCCCGATACCTTTAGTAGTTTCTCCGGAATCGTCGCCACAAAAATCGTTTACACACACACAGACATACACACACACACACACACACACACACACACACACACACACACACACACACACACACACACACACACACACACACACACACACACACACACACACACACACACACACACACACACACACACACACACACACACACACACACACACACACAGACATTTTTTTGGACCTTGGTCAAAAATGTTCAGGGGACCCAAAAAGACCTATTTCCGCTAAAATCTCAAAAATTTTTTTCGGCACGATTACAATACTTTACATACTGCGTATGATAAAGTAAAAATTAAAAATGGTTATATTTCTGGATAGGAAATGTTAGGTTGCTACCACTTCTACGAAACGTCAAGTTTAAAAAGCTAATTCAAATTCTAACAGATTTATATTCGTTCATGACACTGTAGATGTCACATCCGTACCAACATACTAAAACCTAACTATACTCATCGCTATACTTTATTTACAATTTTCTCAATTTATCGTTTTTACAATTAGATAACAACGGGTTGATATTTCTTATCAACAATCAATCAAATTGGTGAATTTTGTTTTTTCTACTTTGCCGCACTAGAGCGGCAACGTTCCATAGCGGTTCTCCAACCTCTGATGAAATCACCTGTTTTCGAGTGTGACAGCCATAGACATTTCTGTGGTGACAGCACAAAAAAATATTTCTCAAATCCAGGCTACTTTGAAGTTTCATATCAATGCAGATGCGACCGATCTCGATCAAATAGAATTTGCTCTTGAAGCTAAACTATTAATTTTATCAAAAATTATCATAGGCATAAATTATTCAAAATTTCCTGTACTTTAATTTATTATTTAACTATTTTGACGAAATTACAGAAATAGCAGCTCATTTGCAAAATCCTTGAAAAATGCTTTGAGGAAACTGCCCGTTCCTTTGGGCCCTTTTGAACCAAAAGCTTTTCAGCTCTAAGTTTAGTCATAAAACTTCTAAATATGAACTTTCGTCTCGATACCTTTAGTAGTTTCTCCGGAATCGTCGCCACAAAAATCGAGTACACACATACGCACACACACACACACACATACACACACACACAGACATTTTTTTGTACCTTGGTCAAAAATGTTCAGGGGACCCAAAAAGACCTATTTCCGCTGAAACCTCAAAAAAATTTTTCGGCACGATTACAATACTTCATCATACTGCGTATGATAAAGTAAAAATATTTCTCTATCAATAAGTGCTTTCTGCTACTAGCAGAAAATGAACAGAAATTACAAGAAGGAACAGTGTGTCTTATTCTACCTACTGCATATGCTTGTAAGAACGAGAAAAGTTTTTCCGAACATTTATACTTTTTGATTTATTGGCATATTTATGGCAAAACAGTAGTCTAAGAAAAACTGTAATCTCAATAAGTGTTTTTAATTTTATTTCGCACGCTTAGATTATGATTAAGTAAGAAGCGTTCTATTATCATGATTACCTACCATATCCAAATTGTGTACAGGCTGGTCATAATCTGCAGCAAAATAAATCAAGCAGTTTTTCCTAAGAAACTTAATTTTTTCTTAATTTAATTTAAAACAATTAATTAATAAAATAATTAATTTCTTTCTTCTTAATAAAAAAATCTATTTTTGTATCAATAAGTGCTTCTACACCTACATTAATAATTAAACCAGTTAAGTATTTACCTAAAAAACTGTTTACTCGCATAATTTTATCTTTTTTTAAACCTTTAATGTTAAATAAAACATTTTATCACATCTGGAATTTAAAATTATAATTTAAATTAAAATTTTACGTATTTTATTTAAAGAAGCATAACTGGCTAAAATTTTTAGTTTCAAACCAGGTATAAAATTTGACGGAAAAAAAAATATTCTTGTCTTGCTTTCAGTAGTTGGTCGAAATACTTTAGATAATTGTATACAATGGTTATCTGCTGTTATATCACTATGCCACGATTATTATACTCTTCCAAATAAATAGTACATGTATATTTTAACTAGAGATAAAAATTGTTGAAGTTTATTAATTATTTTTATATATTTTTTATTAAGTTAATAATTGTGCAGTGTAAATTTATAGCATCTAGTTAAAAACAAAATAATTATGTTTCTTGAAAACTAACAATTTTTCTATATTTGTTTGCGATATAAAAAAAATTACTTGTGTTTCTGATCATATAATATTTTGTAAACCACAATTCAAAAATCACGGAGCACCCTGTAGTCTACACGATGTGTCATGAATATAATTTTATTTGACAAAAACATGCCCGATTACTCTACTTTGGAGATTTCGCTGCAGACCTTTTGGCGGTTTGCGACGAAGTGTAAAATGTGTTCTACGTATTTATTAGGGATTCCAATCCCGGAATCCCGACAAATAATGAGCTTTTTCGGGATCCCGGGATTATAAGTCTAAATCCCGGGATCTCGAAAAAGTTAAATCTAAATTATTTTCTTATTTTTTTGTTTGTTAATTATTGATCTACAATAAAACATTTGAGCTGCTATTTTTTAAGTATGAACTACAATCTATAACAGCACCATATCTGATTAAATTAAGTATCAAGGATAAAATGTTCGTTTATACAAACATGTTGCTATAATAGGAGGAACGATTTTGCAAGAAGAAAATATAATTCAATATGGAGGCAAATATCATTTTCAGCTTGTTTGAGTCTTTTTATCACCTCAACAAAAAATACAAGCTTCATAAAACAGAAACAAAAACATAAACGTAAAAATTAGTGGCGGATTTCTTTACCTGTATTCAGTGATGTACTACAGAATATAAAATTTGTAAATAGGTATAAAATACAGCGAAAAAAGTATTGAAAATAAGTAGAAAATAAAGATATAAATTAATTCCGATATATTTAACTGTAAAATGAAACCCAAATTGTACCGAAAATGATTTGTTATTAATCTTTCGATGGTTCACTCCAATCGAACGAACGATATCATTTCTTGTTCCGATTTTCAAGTTTCTTCCAGTTTAAGAAATTTACCTTAAACTAATGAAATATTTAGGTACGATGTTTTTCCATCATGGAGTGAGTGCATGTACGCCATAGATTGCGTCTCGGTTAAAACATCTCGAGTTTGTATTGAGCTGTGACGCGGTAATATGGTCGTTTTTGACATATTATCAAAGTTGTGTCAAAAAGTGCATTGTAAAAAATGTATTTTATAATATGGGTTGGGCTACGTAACTATATTTGACATAACCGAAAGAGGTACAAGTAATATATTCATTTTGTTCATGACAAGAAATTGAATATTTAACATTCTAAGAAGTTTCACTGAATCTTTTATCAATTTTGAACAATAAATAACGGTTTACTTGAAGACACATTTAGAACTGGGTATACAAGTCATATTTTATATATTTATATTTTTATTTTATATTTATATTTTGTCTATTTGAATAATAAACATCCATGACGTATGAATTCTGAAGTTATCCAATTTTATCTTAAAGAAGAAAACAAAAAATCATCAATATATTTATGGGCCTTAATATAAAAATTGGTAATTTTGGCTCGATCAAATAATTTATTTTGCCTTTCACTATTCTTGAAACATTCTACAAGAACGAAAATTTAAGATGGAAAAGCAAGTTATTATCTTAATGGAGTTTCAATTTTGTTTATTATTGATAAATTTTGGTTTTCGACTTGTAAGGTAAAATTTGAAAACGTCGATCAAGTTTCAGGGTAAAAAATATTGTCCAATCAAGTTTATTTTAGGCGTTTCTTACTGACTAGATTTGGTAACTTTTGGCACTTTTGGCACCAGGCGTTTCAATCCGGCAATTTTTGGGTTTTTTCATAAATCCCGGGATCCCGGGATTAAAAAATCTTTAATCCCGAAATCCTGGGATCTGTATTTTCTCCGGGATTGGAAGCCCTAGTATTTATGTATATTGCCCGCTAAAATTGTATTGAATTTTATATGGTCAATTAATAAGCAATATTTATATGTCGATCTGTACGAGAACACAACAACATGCAGCGACCATATGATGGCATAATTAACATTAATGCCGTCTTATCGTTCTTAATGGTCGGTGTGACCATCCAAGTAAATGCATTATCGAGGTCAAGGCCGCTTCCAGAACCATACGGCAGCGCACACTTCGCATTAATCTACACATCCCACCGTGGCCATCAAATTAGCTGATATGTGGCAATATAAACTATTTGCTCATTTGCAAGCAGCCATTTGTAGCGAAATAATACCAAATCGGGACAAATTAGTCCAAGGTGGTGATCTAAGCAGCCGTGCTCGCACCAACTGGAAGGTTCCCCAACTGGTCGACCATATGGGCAATATAGGTTTAGTTGGCCTGGCGCCGAATGTCCGTCGCCTGGCTCTGATGTCTGTTTTTCTCTCGCTCGCTAAGCATTATGACCGAGGCGCAATTATACAATCGGCGAAGATTTCGAAATTGATAAAATCCAGTTGGTGCAATATCAAGACGCGCTCTGCTCCACTTACGAAAGGTGAGAACTGAAGGTGTCGTCCCTTTGGACATAATTCACACCTTAACACAGTTGAAATAACTACTTATACTGGTCCACAAGGTTTTGGTAACTTTAATGACATTATTTTTTTAAAGGTACCTATGTATAAGCATATTATAGAAACAGGTAGGTATATACATTTTCCCAGTGCGCTCATTACTGAGAAATTCCTGAAAATCAAAAAGTGCCCAGTTTCAGGTACATAATCTACTTTATTGTCATTGGAGCCTAGATGATTTTCACTTATTTTTCTGATGTTCTAATGTTTTCTGTAATATCTTGATGTGTAAGGAGTGGTTACTCTCGCTGTGGTTGCACACTTTGTGAAACACAACATATTCATACGAGGGAATCTTTAATAATGTAATCATGGTGGGTCTATGTGTGAAGAAATTACAGAGAGCTTTAATGGTTTTGTTTCAAGTGCTAAGTAGGTACTCATTATCTTGCTTTATACGAAAGTATATGGCAGAAAGATATGATTTTAGTAGGCTATACTCAAAGAGTAGTAGCGTAGTAGCCGTTTCACTATAGACTAGCTTTTGGCATATCCCGGAATATAGAGGAGCATACCTTTCTTTCTTCCAAAGTTCTTTCTATTATTAGATTAATATCATTCTATTATCATAAAAGATAGTAAACATCAAACAGACACATGTTTTCAGACATTTTTTCTATTTCTCTGCTTTAAACGACATTTCCAAGCTACCATTTTCTGCAAAAATCAGGTATTTGGTGACATTGTAATAAAAAAAAATCTATCTAATAATCAGGGTGCACCCGCAAGGTACACGGAAAGAAATGACTTATTGGCCAAAAACGAATGAAATCACGGTAGAGGGCGCCAGTAATACAATATCGGACAAAATCGATTGAAGCAGTGTTTATTTGACAATTTTCAGGAATTCATAGCCACCTAGATTAATAAAAAAATATATTTTTTTGTTTGATGAAAATTGACGATCGATATGTTTTTGTGTTCAGAATGTCATCGTGATTGAAAATGGTACACAAATAATAAAGGGTGCCATTTAAAATTTTACTAATGACGTCATTCCGGAAAAGCCGGAAGTCATACTAGCCATAACAGTATCCCTGAAAATTGCATTGTCTAGTAGTAGCAGTTATCAAAATTTCATTTGTCCAGCATCATAAATAAAAACTAATAAGAAAATAATCTTCTGCCGAGCCGAAGTTAAAATACCTACCTACCGTTAAATGTTCTTTTTTGTGTGGAATTTGAAAAAAAAAATGGAGGTAAGAATTTCAGAACTACTGCTCTAAAATCACTACAGTTATCGCGTGAATAAAAAAAATATGTTCACCGCTTGGTCTATTTACGAACTTGTCCTTCTCTTGACAGACGGACAGACGTACAGACAGACAGACGGAGATACAGACGGACATAGCTAGTTTTCAATTCTGAATATACAAGTCTATACCCACTACGCTTCCTTAAGGCGGCTTGTACAGCGCTAAAAATTCGTGCAACTTTTCAACTCAAACGTCCCGTGAACGTTCTGCCATATGAAAGTGAAATTTGGATATAGTATAGATATGGAGATAACTAAGGTGTTATCAAGAGCAAAAAGAAAATTTTAGTGAATTCATATAGATAAAAAATCGGTAAAAATCACCGATTTTGTCTAATTTATAGGGGCAAAATGGAAGCGAGTTCTAATCAAAACCCCATGTCAGCATCTAGACTAGTTTACCAATGGAGACTTGTCTCCATTGTCTCCATTGTCCATTGTCTCCAGTGTCCGTAAAAAATATTCAGACGTTAATTGAATAGGTACAGTCACGAGCAATTATGTACGAAAAACAGGCGTTTTGTTACAAATCAGCAGTGGTAAAGTGGTGCCATCTATTCCGGTGTACTAACTAGTATCGCCTGTATTTGGCTGGAGACGCACACATTGTTGTGGCGGTTTTATCTAAAAAGAAATCGACGAGGGAAGGGTTTGCTCACCGATACCGCTGACTAGGGTCGGCCGCATTAACCAGTAAGACGATGAAAAAAGTGGTTTGATTTGATTTCGGATATTTGCTACTCTTCTTGCATGGGCTTTGCACATTTTTTGTTCATAAATTAATTGCTCCAGATTATTCAAGATAAATACCAAACATCACCCTAAACAGTTTATTAGGATGAATTCATATAATTCAATCCTCATTTACATCACCAAAAATATAATCTGTCACCAGGCAAATATGAAATAGCAATAATAAATACATATAATATACAAATATGTATAGGCAATAATATACTCAATTTGTCAAAAATTGGTAAATAGGTTTGTCTTGGTTTTTCGATGTCAGGAATCCGATAAAAGGAGACCGATGATTATAAAAGCAACAATGAATGGAATGCCTTTTCATCATTATTAGCGCCCAAACTGGGGCACAAAAAAATACGTGATTTACGTCTATATCCGTAGGCATCTACTTTCCTAACACGCAAAAAATGTATGTCACCGTGAAATACGAATACCGGCAATGACATTATGGTTATAGACGAGGTAGGTGCTATAAAAGAAGACAAAACGCCATTATTCTATTACTTTTCATTTCCACTGTTACCATCGGGTATCGGCACAAAGATTCAGAAATTAAATGAAAAAAATAAATAAAATAAAATAAAAGCAAGTGTCAATCGTCATGAGTGTCATTCTCGCTATGTACCGAAAAAATAATCAAATCAAAGTAGTTCAATAGTTATTCGACGTCAAAATAACTAGATAAAAATATTAAGTATACATAATTTGTATCAATTATTTCATTTATATCATTTATTTCGTTCATGGCATAAGTAAAGATTGCGTACGCTGACTGAATCGCTATGCGTCCACCTCGGCAGTTACAGAAATAATGTCCCCCACTTTATTGTTATTGATTTAAGACACGCAAAAGCTGACGTGTAATATTAGCGTGCTGCACGTCGGCTGTTTAGTTTGTATAGCTCTATCACATTCTGAACTTTCGTCGCCTCGTCCCTTTGATGGCTTGCAAGGCAAAAATTGTATAAACCACCTTAAGGGTGCTACAAATGTGGCAAAATGAATATATCCTACCACAGTAAATTTGGGGGGTATAAATATAAACGGCAGTACCTATGGCGTGTGTGACCCGGTATATACACGGTATTTACGGCTTTTAACGTAAAAATGCCCTTACAAAAGTTGCATAATCAGAGAGATATTAAGTTTCTGACATCAGCCTAATTAGTAAAAAAATTTCTGATAACTTATCGTTTGAATTTAGATTTACTTTGCACAAGTTGTTGATCAATCATTTTAGCGTTAATAACCTTCTTTTAACGTATTTAGTTACTCCTTAACAATAAAAACAAGAAACAAAATAACAGTAATATCACTCTTATTATGCAACTGTTGCTAAAGCTTATTTACGTTAATAACTTTCTTCTAAGATGTTTACTCATTCCATGAAGATAAAATCACAAGACCGTAACTCAGAAAACAAATCTCTATACATAGTATACATATATCTGAGAGATATGCTTTATCCTCAGCTCTACTAACGGAGACTTGATCATAGTCACCTTTTCACCAATTTTGCGTTGCCAAACTTGAATTAGAGTTTGTGACCGATATTGAAATTTGCTGGTGTGTGAATAATATGCTTTTCTCATAATTTCTTTTTGCACTTCCTACATTTCCTATTGTTTATTTTCCACGGCTAAAAAACTAATACAAAATATCTCGAAAACAAAAACAGATCGTAAAAGATACATTTTGTATTTTTGACTTAGAGTTTGATGCTGAGGATTGCCCTTAAGTTTTCGCCTCGACTAATGAATCTTCCTGTATAATAGGTACAAAAGACCATAACATTTTATAATTGTGAAATGTTCCGTCATAGGCAAAGTTTGTAGTTGGGATACAGCACAGACGATGGCTGGTTCAGTTTGCAACAAGAACCCGCGTCGTTTCTATTAAATTGGTTAATTAGTTAAGAAAATACGACATACTATAAGCCGAGAATTCGCGTGAGAGGGTTTGGACGTCGGGATGGACACACCTCAATTTGAGGTCCGCTTGACATTTTTTATTTCATTATACGCTAGCTTAGTACCGGACAGTACAACAGTTGCGCAATGACATTTAAGATTAATTCATTTAAGATTAGTTACATGATCCAAAACAGCAGGATATCGAGGCACAAAAGATTACAAAATGGTACACGACCTACCATCGGGCCATTAAACAGATATACTATCTAACCATCCCGGTGACTATAATATCTATTGTAACTACATATTAGAACCTACACAACACAATCATGTTAGTTACTAATAAATTTAAACTATCATTATTCATTACACACGAGCCAGCAGACTAGTGTGTAATGATACTGTATTTTCGGTAAATTGTAAGACATTTGCACATGCATGTACTTAGTTCAAATTAAAAATAAAACAAGTCAAAATATTAAGAAATTTTATTGCTTCAGATCGCAGTATTTGAAAACTTCGCCAAGTTCCGTAATATCTCTATAGATGTCTCAAAATTAGAAGAACAAAGCATCAGTTTAGTTTTGTTTTTCATAATTTCTAACGTAAGTGATAATCTTGATGAATTTATTTTCAATGTGTCGGTAAAACAAACAAAAATCGGAAATAATAAAGATGTAGATGACCGGCTTTTTGCCGTTGAGTGTATAAATAATATTATTATTTCTTTAAAATCTGTCAAAAAATAATGAAAATCGGTCGAAGATTACAAAAGTTCTAGAACATTACAGTTTCGCTCTATATAGGTTGATTTATTCTCCGGTTTAGTGATTTAAAAAGTAAAACACTAAAAGAACAAATATGTAAAATTTTCATAAAAAGCATAAAATACAAAATAAATAAATAGGTTTAGCTACGGTTTCACAGGAAACAAATAAATAGTGGCGAAGTCGGACGTTAGTAAAGAAAAATAAGGAAACATTCGAGTTACTTTTGTTTGTTAGTTTTTTAAGAGCGGTGGGGCCGGGAAAGACCCGCCACCACCCCGCTGGTATCACCACAAGGGTATTCTGCAGACACCGACATCTTCCTTAATTGAAATGATTTCTTTTCTGAATTTCTAACAACAAAATTCCCCTTCGCCCTTCGAATTACTAAGAAAACTTAAAAAAAAAAACATTTACCACGAGTAAATGGGTTAGATTTATTCGGCTGGCAGCTCGGTTTCTCGGCGCACATTAAATAAATAATATAATTAATTTGAAATAAATACGTCATTTTTTTACTTTATCATACGCGTATGATGAAGTATTGTAATCGAGCCGAAAAAAAAAATTCAGATTTCAGCTGGAATAGGTCTTTTTGGGTCCCCTGATCATTTTTGACCAAGATACAAAAAATGTCTGTGTGTGTGTGTATGTATGTGTGTGTATGTGTGTATGTGTGTACTTGATTTTTGTGGAGACGGTTCCGGACAAACTACTAAAGCTATCGGGACCAAATATCATATTTAGCAGTTTTATGACAAAACAGAGCTGAAAAGCTTTTGGTTCAAAAGGGTCCAAAGGAACTGGCTATTTTCTCTTAGCATTTTTCAACGACTTTGCGAATGAGCCGTCATTTTTGTAATTTCGTCAAAATAGATATATAATAAATTAAAGTAGAGGAAATTTTGTATAATTTATGTCTATAACATTTTTTTGTAAAATTAATAGTTTAGCTGCAGGAGCAAATTCTATTTGATCGAAACCATGTCTGCATTAAGCCAGTATATTTTTAAACTTTTGACAGTACTCCGAACGTCAGCGGTTGCAAAACGTCAATTCAACACGCAAATACATGAAGAATGCGATGAGGAGGAGAAACACGCGCGCACGTTCGCTATGTGAAACAATATTGAAACATGGTGTTTACAAAGTCAATGTGTATTTCGAGTGTAGATAGCAATGTTGTTATGCATTTTGTAATTACGTCAAAAAGTTAAATAATAAATTAAAATAACGTAAGCGGTTGCAAAACGTTAATTCAACACGCAAATACATGAAGAATGCGATGAGGAGGAGAAACACGCGCGCACGTACACTATGTGAAACAATATTGAAACATGGTGTTTACAAAGTCAATGTGTATTTCGAGTGTGGATAGCAATGTTGTTATGCATTTTGTAATTTCTTCAAAATAGTTAAATAATAAATTAAAATAGCGGACATTTTGTATAATTTATGTCTATGACATTTTTTGGTATAACAATATAGAATGAACAAATTCTATTTGATCGAGATCGTGTCTGCATTAATATAAAGTTAGCCAGGATTTGCCAGATATTCTTATTGTAATGACAGTAGGTAGTGTCAAAGGCTGATTTTTTGACAATACTTACTGTCAATATCTGTCAAATCCTGGCTAATTCGTTTTATTTTAATGCAAACTCGATCGATCTCCATCAAATAGAATCTCATGCACCTAAACTATTAATTTTATATATTGTGTGATAAAGTCATGTGCCTGGCCACATCAGATTTTGTTTATTATAAAAAATCAAGTGTAATTCTTAATACCAAATTAATAGACAATAAGGCCACCATATTAATTGGAAATCATCCAATTCTCGAAATAGTTAAAACAGAAAAAACACAAACAATAAACTATACAATTGAAAAATGCTAGAATCGGCACTATCATACCAGAAACAGAAATGCTTAATCACAGATTAATATACATAAGCGGATATAATAATAATTATTGAAATGGAATGTTTAAAACACTAAATACTGGTAAGAAAATGGATGAATAGAAAATTCTACAAATGCATTTATCCGTCTTGTAATACAAAATTTTATTAGTAAATTTACAAAAACGGCAAAAATATTAGTGGGATTCATGGAGGAAGATGGAGACGCTATCTGGATGTATTTTGCTGCGAGATAATGATCCCGGGGGCGGGGCAAACATGACACTAAAGTACTTTGACAGTATGGCCGCCTGCCAGGTCCAGCCAGGTCCGAATTGACACTGAAATTGGCCAGAATTTTTTTCCTGTAATATATTATAATGTGTCGAGTGGGTACATTCGAAAAAGAATTTAGTTAATCTAGTTTTTTTAACAAATACTGGCTGATTTATTGACAATACCTACTGTCAATATCAGTCAAATCCTGGCTAATTCGTTTTATTTTAATGCAAACACGATCAATCTCGATCAAATAGAATCTCATGCAGCAAAACTATTAATTTTATATATTGTATGATAAAGTCATGTGCCTGGCGACATCAGATTTTTTATATGTATATGTATATCTTCACACAAATTGACTATAATATCTTCAAACAAAGTGAAATAAATAAAATAATAACACATCAACGTTGCTAATGTCGCTTTGACATTAAAAGTCCTCCGGAGTGGGCAAAGTGGTCCATATCCGAGCGCTTATGTCGTCTCTTCTTTCCTCCATGATGGGAATTCATCAATAATCGACAAGAGATTGTTTGAACCGTAAGTTTTGACAGACAATGTGTCAAAATCAATATCTAGACTCGCGTTTATATCGGATTTGTAATCAATAATTTAATTAGTAAATTAATAAATCATAGATGGGCTAGAATATTACTTAGAATTTACTAAATTACAGAGCGATAGTGTTCAAACAAATTTAAAAAAAAATTTTAATACAGAAATCATTGACAAACTGGATGATTAGAAGACGATGCAATGGTAATTTAGAGTAGCAAATTAATAGACTATTGAGAGACCATAAGCTGGAATTTATTGAATATCGAACGGTTTAAATCCAAAAGAACATGGAAATCAAAATATTTCAGAATTTAATGAGACTGCAAAAATATGTAATTCAGAATACAAAATTAAAAAACAATAAAATAGATGGAGCTTTCTTAATAAAGTTTATTGATTATTAACAAGGATATGTTGTGTTTATCTTGTTTGATATAGCATTCATTTGGGTAGATTTGATAAGGAAAATATGATTTAAGACAGTAAAAAATACCAAAAATACCGTTTAGGTGCTCTAGATGTTTGGTGTTCGAAAAACAAGAAATTGTTAAATCTTCTCGTGTAAACTATCAGCTAAATAAACTATCACCACCGGAAAGAATATTATGTGACAAGGAATCACGCACTCGCTAATGTATGACGCAAAACTATGGATATTTTTCGCTGTGGAGGACGAAGAAGTACCTACTTGCAGAGCGCAGTAACAGATTGCATATTATGCATACTTATCGGTTAGATTTAACACAAAATTTTGCCATGCCTAAGAAATAATGTCATGGCCAGTACATCTTTAAAAATACATGGGTACGCATAATGTTAATAAATAAGAGTTGGTAATATCTCCTGTGGGTGGCCAAGGACAATTAATGTCTACTAGTAAATTATTGACGAATCTTCATGGACTGTATAGATTCTATATCTTGTACTGTATACAGTGTATACCATATGTTTTATTCGATTTAAATTCATTCTAATTTTACTCATGTAATTGTTTATGTAAGTTTTATACAATATTATGCAGATTGCTTCATATTCGCTTAATATTCGATCCTCAATTTGGCAAAATTGCTAAATTTTGTACTGATCAATAATACCGTAAAGAGAACACTTATTTATTCGTCTACTGAAGATAATGAATTAAGCATTCCTAAAATATAGCTACAATTTTATTACAAACTCAATTTTCTCACAAACAGATAATTCAAATTTTATATTTTTTGTTTGATCTTTACTTGTAACTTGATTTGTAACGATTTCTTTCTTGTTTCGCGTTATACCTGTTTGTTTTTTGTAAAGAACAATACAGCCATCCAAAGATAATGTGCCGTATCTACGAAAATTGACCTTTTGGGCTTTATCAACTCTTAAAAGTACATTTTCGTAGATTTATTATTAGACTAAGCAATAGAGATTCTTGCGTGTCAAAAATACTAGCAGGAAGCCGACGGTCCCAGGTCACGTGGAACAGTCTGTAGATGTATTGTGATGTGTTTCCTACTCGCAAATATCATTTCTTAATTTGTTATAAACAAAAAACCTTAAAAAATCGTGCTTTTTTCGTTTTTCGTTTGTAAAAACTGAACCGCTAGAGCAATCTTGATGCTTTGAACAGACGAATTGTAGAGAATGTAAAGACGACAAAAATGAACCCTCCACGGACTCGATTGAATTAATATTAACGCAGGCAATTCTGCGTTTTTTCAAAAATTTATAACTCCGCCATTTTCACAGTTGCAGCGCAAGCTTTTCGCGTGAAAGTAGCGATTGGTAGGTTCTTTGAGTGTGGACAACCCAGGCGTTGTCCGATGATTAGTTTTTGCACAGTTGCAATTTGAATTTTTTTATGCAATATGGTTCGGCGAGCCTGGATGCGTTGGAGGTGGTCTGATTTGAATTTTATCAACATTGTATTTTGAAAGTAGAGGTATTGTGCTACAAAACGTCTATTCTGATTTTGCGTTAAATTGTTGCGAAATAGGCGAAAAATGCTTGCAAACATGACTGAAAACTGCGCGCGCGCTCCAACGCGGTCGAGTAGTGATGGCAGGCGGCCGACGCGGTGAAGCTCGCAGCGCGCTTGTATTACTATAGATACGCGTCACCCCGCGTCGACCGCCTACCCCCACTACTCGACCGGTTTGGAGAGCGCGGCAGTTTTCGGTCATGTTTGCAAGCATTTTACACCTATTTTGCAACATTTTAACGTAAAATCAGAATAGACGTTTTGTAGCACATTACTCCTACTTTCGAAATACGTTAAAAAATTTTAATCGGACTACCTCCGACGCATCCAGGCTCGCCGAACCATATTGCATAAAAAAATTCAAATCGCAATTGTGCAAAACTAAGCATCGGACAACGGCTGGGTTATCCATACTTAAAGTACCCATCAATCGCTACTTTCACGCGAAAAGCCTCCGCTACAGCTTTGAAAATAGCGGAGTTATAAATTTTTGAAAAAAACGCAGATTTTTCCGTTTTGTTCGAATTTCCTCCTTTAATATTCATTCAATTGAGTCCGTGCAGTGTTCATTTTTTTCGTCTTTTCATTCTCTACAATTGGTCTGTTGAACGCATCATGATTGCTGCATCGGTTCAGTATGTGCAAGCGAAAAACAAAAAACTCATGATTTTTTGAGTTTTTTTGTTTATAACGAATTAAGAAATGATATTTGCGAGTAGGAAACACATCACAATACATCTACAGACTGTTCCACGCGACCTGGGACCGTCGGCTTCCTGCTAGTATTTTTCTCTTGAACGCAGTCATTTTCTGCTCTATTGCCTGGTCTATATAGGACAGTGCAAAACGGGCCTTAAGTTTGCTTATTTAACAACATTTTTTGGCGCATCTGTACTTTTTTGATACAATACTACGCTTAAACGCGGCAAGTGCAACATACTACGGTAAAACGCGGCATGTAGATGCCGCGTTTTGATATCGTATTTGCTCATGCCGCGATTTTGCCTAGTCTATAATGTAGTAAAACGACTTCACCTATTTTTTTCATCACCATTTCACATGCGAAAAAGTGCCATCTTAATTGCTTATGGATTATCTTTTCGGGAGCGCGAAGCGCGACCGTCGCGCTATATGGACCAGTCTATGTTGCGTGAGTTTTTAAAATCGATGAAAAACGGTCTCTCTGGCGTTTTTGCTTCAAAATTTTCCAAAAAGCGAGCGATTTTGGTGAACGCGCCTCGATATTCCAACAGCTGTTTGTTTCGCGTCGTCATAACTGGCAGCTAGAAACGTCTAAAAGCAACCATATCCTCAGAATTCATATATGTTAGTCATTATCTGCAGGGCCTAAAAGCATAAACTCCATCCCCACAAGTAGTCGTTGAGAAACCTATAACCATTTTGTACGTATAAAGTATAATAATAATTATTAATTCGCATTTGTCTTTATTCCGCACAAGTGCGTACTTAATACCTATACATACAAGCATAATTGGAATAAAATGGTAAAATTTTACAAATTGGACCAACAGCGATTGTCACCCTGCAGACAACATACTACGAAAACAACAGTAACTACATTAATAGAGATGATTAGCTTTTCATTTAAATTTGGGCGTCTACTTTACCTCTACGACAGCGCGAAATTGTCGAAAAGCACCACCTAACCTAATTTATGCCTAATTTTTTTATGGTGAATTTCTGAAACAATCGCACGCACAGGTAAGGTGAGTTTATTACAGATTATGTATAGTACATATTTACGGGTAACCCATATTTACCTTTTATTAATAGATATAAACAAACTGTCGTACAGTGACTAATTTGTACGTATTTAGCCCGAAATACAAAAGATCTTCCATGTCACAGTATATCGAAAGACACAGATACAACATACACTGCAGCATACGCCCCATACTGAAGTTAAAATAGTGAGCGACTTGACAGAGCGCAAGTGAGAAGCGTTCACAAACATTAGCTCGCTAACCATAAATGACGACAAACTTTGGATTTAGTTGGAATGTATTTACTTCAACCCGTTTTTGCATTTCTTCATACGTGTAAATTGACAAAATGTTTTCTCGGGGGCGATTATGGAAAAAGAGCCTATTCAAATTAACAGGTACATGTTACGAAAAAATATTTAATGTAAATACTTAATTTTTTACTTATTTTATTGTTTTCTGTAATATATACCTACATATGTATACAATGATGTGCAATTGTTCTACAAATATATATTATATGCACAGTCTCTGTGAGGAAGCTAATTTAATTTTTAGCCTCAATCATGTTTTACATACTTATTTATCATTGCTTATTTGTTATTTTAAAATACTAATCTCATTATACATGTATTACAGATTCTGCAATATATCTACAATGTTATTAATCTACGATACCAATCTGTATAACTTTCAACTTGAAAATTTTTAACTTTAGATTGTGAAATAATAGTATAAAAATATTCCTCTACTGCAAAATTTAGGTCTCCTGCACTTGACATAAAATTGAGTAACTTTAACACTATTGAAAAATTTTTTTTTGTATTCCATGTAAATTAAGTGGTAACAAAATCTAACAATTATACTTTTTTCAAGTAATAAACATTTTTAATAAGATCTAAAATAAAAAAAGGCCAAAAATACTTTTTTTTTCAATAAAGCTCCCTATAAAGTGGAGATTGTAGTTGCTGGACCAACAACATGCCTTTATATAAAAAATAACATTGTTAAATTTGACAAATATACATTTGACATTATATAAGTTAACAAAAAGTTGTCTCTATGGACCCATGTATACCACCAACACATTTTGCCCAATTGAAAGTAATCTAGGTCTTCAGCAAGGGGTCTAAATTTTTGTTTACATTTTTATAGAAATCAAGTGTGTCACTTAAAGAAAAACAATACCAACACGTTACGAAGGAATACTTAAATATGTAAATATTCCATTTTTTCCTTATTTTATTGTTTTCTGTAATATATACATATTTATACAATGATGTAATTGTTGTACAAATATTTGTGAACATTCTCTGTAAATGCTCTGTAAAGTATCTAACTAATTTAATTGTTAGCCTCAATCAGCTGCTTTACATACTTATTTCATTATCATTACTGGTAATTTGATCTTTTGTTTGTACAATAATGAAGTAACAATAAAGAATGTCTACAATTTAATAGAGGTTCGTTTACCTTTTTGTTTTTCTAGTTATCATATCAAAGTAACTAAATAGTAAGAGAAAGGGGTATTTAAAAATACTTATTATACATGTATTACAGATTCTCCAATATATCTACAATGTTATTAATCTACAATACCAATCTGTATAAGTAGTGACCAACCAAGCAGTAGAGTGCATAAAAAGAACTTTTTGGAAAATCAAAGTTTGAAGTTGAATTAGGTTGTCTCTATGAACCCACATATAACATCAACAAGATTGACTCAATTAAGAAAAAAATAGGTCTCCCACAAGAGGCCTAATGTTTAGAATTTTTTTCGTTTTTTTTTCTATTTAGGATAAAGTATATTTCAAGTTGAAAATTTTTAACTTTAGATTATGAAATAATAGAATAATATTTTTACTTTACTGCAAGATTTAGGTTTCCTGCACTTGCCATAAAAATGAGTATTTTTAACAATTGTAGTTTTGATTTTGTATTCCATGTAAATTAACTGGGAACAAAATCTAACAATTGTTTTTTTTTCAAGTGACAAACATCTTTAATAAAATCTAAAATAAAAAAAAAAAACAAAACAACTATATTTTTTTAGATAAAGCTCTCTAGGTATATAAGAGTTGATTGTAGTTGCTGCGCCTACAACATGCCATTATATGAAAAACAACTTTAGTGGTTAATTTAACACATAGACAATTTAAATTATATAAGTTGATAAAAAGTTGTCTCTACGAACCCACGTATACCACCAACAAATTTTGCCCAATTGAAAGCAATCTGGGTCTACCGCCACAGGTTTAAATTTTCTTTAGATTTTTATTTTGATCATGTATACAATTTCAAAAAAAAAATCTGATGTGGCCAGGCACATGACTTTATCATACAATATGTAAAATTAATAGTTTAGCTGCATGAGAATCTATTTGACTGAGATAAATCGTGTCTGCATTAAAATTAAACTAGTTAGCCAGCATTTGACAGATATTTTGATAGTCAATAGTATCAATCGAAGGTATTGTCAAAGCATCAGCATTTGACACTACCTACTGTCATCAGAATAATAGTTGTTTATCTCACAAGTGCCGAAAGTAAGGAATAGCACAACGAGCGGTGATGCGGCGCGTCACTGATGGCGGAGCGTCGTCGTCGCATGTGAGCGAGTCGCGCTATGTAGTTTTCGGCAGGAGTGACATCAACGTTTTTTGTATTGCTTTTGAGAAATACGTATTTAAAAAAAAATCTAAAATGGTTATATTTCGGTATAAAAAATGTTAGGTTGATACCACTTCTACGAAATGTCAAGTTTAAAAAGCTAATTCAAATTCTGACAGATTTATAGTCGATGGTTCTCCGAGTGTGACAGCGTGGTGACAGCCATAGACATTTCTGTCAATTTCTGTGGAGACAGCACAAAAAAATATTTGTCAAAATCCTGGCTACTATGTAGCATATCAATGCAGATGCGACCGATCCCGATCAAATAGAATTTGCTCTTGCAGCTAAACTATTAATTTTACCAAAAAATGTCATAGGCATAAATTATTCAAAATTTCCTCTGCTTTAATTTATTATTTAACTATTTTGACGAAATTACAGAAATGGCGGCTCATTTCTAAATCCTTGAAAAAGGCTTAGAATAAACTACCAGTTCCTTTGGACCCTTTTGAACCAAAAGCTTTTCAGCTCTAAGTTGGGTCATAAAACTTCCAAATATGAACTTTCGTCCCGATACCTTTAGTAGTTTCTCCGGAATCGTCTCCACAAAAATCGAGTACACACATACGCACACACACACACACACACACACATACACACACACACACACACACACACACAGACATTTTTTTGTACCTTGGTCAAAAATGTTCAGGGGACCCAAAAAGACCTATTTCCGCTAAAATCTCAATTTTTTTTCGGCATGATTACAATACTTTACCATACTGCGTATGATAAAGTAACAATTGTAAGGGTTCTCGTCGTAGTTTGCATTGATTATGAAAGAAACCTAAATTTGTTAAAATTACTAAATTTATGCCATTTTATGCAATTTAAGCATAAGAAAACTATATTTTTTATACTTTTGTTTCACACCATACGTATTGATAAAGTTATTCAACTTGAAAAGAAAAAGCAATCTAAAAAAATCTAATTTATTGCGCCAAATTATATTTTTTCTTTCACTTGCGGCAGACTATTTTTATTTGTTGTATATATTAGTCCAGCCAGTGTTTGTTGGACAGCCAGTGTATATGCGGTGTATCGATTCCTGCGATGTACCACTAGTATCATGTAATGGATTTTAGCAAGATGGCAGCTTGTTAGTTTTGACAGTTCTGATTTTAGGTTGTGTATTCTATTTTGTTATCGAGTAAACAATACTTAAGCGTTGCGGTAAGGTATAAATCGCATTTCTAAAAGCACGGAACGTTCTCTGAAAATCACTGTACCCGTAAATTTGCCCGAATATGTGTCACATAATCTGTGTACATATTTATTTATCTACGACTAACATATAATAAGTTCATTTTATACGTATCTATGACTTTATAATCCCTTCCATGATACACACCGATGATTATGACAGTTGCTTTGCATTATAATGACAGTTCGTTGGAATAATGTCTTCATAATTTGAAGGAACTGTCATCATTATATGAAACTACTGTCAAGTCTGTCAAAACCTACGTGGTTTACAGTTATTTGACAGTTTGCTGCGCCACCCTTGACAAACACATTTGAAATTTGTTATATGAAATGGAATTTATGAGTTGTAGATAAAAAGTCGGTGTGACTCGCACATAACGGTTGTAAATCGCTCGCATGTTTGTCATGTTCGCGATATAGGTATATCAGGGTATATCCTTAATTATGTTCTCGGAAAATAATATACTATTAATTTACAGCGTTCTATGATAATTATGTACTATCTATTGTATAACTATTAGAATATCTCATAATTAACGTACCATCAACGTCAAAGCTCTCGTTAGCTGTACCGCACTGCTATCTACACATCTCCCACCAAAGCAATCTTCCTGAAAAAAAAAATACATTGACTTTAATGTAATTGCCTATTATACACCAATATTGTCAACAGTAAACAATAGTATCAAAATATATAGAAAATCTTAGCTAACTAGTTTTAATACAGTACGGGCGAACTCGATCAAAGAGAATTGCTCATGCAGATAAACTATTAATTTTACCAAAAATAACATAGACCTAAATTATACAAAATGTGCTCTACTTTAATTTATTATTTACGTATTTTGACGAAATTATATAGGCAAAACTGGGAGAGCTGAAGGTGATTCATCGCTTAAAATCGTATGAACCAAGATATGAACGTACCGCGTGAATTGGTTATTAGCTGTGTATATTAAGTTGCCTACTAGGTAGTTCGTTCAAGATTAATATTTAATTATTAAAAATACTGTCATTTAATTGTGATAATTGTCCTATCTAATTTATATATCCATCATTAGCATGTTTAACAGAAGCAAAGTGAAAACATACAAACGAAAACATCTTGTTCACATCACACATTCGCGCTCGAATTGGAGGTTAGGTTGCTACCGCTGTCATTCGTTCTTATGGTTCTAAGAACAGACGTACTTTTTTGTCTTGCCCATTTAAATTATACAGCAGACGTATGAAAAGTATGCTATTTCGTTTTAACACGCGTCAATATTTAGAAATATTGTGTAACGTATGTCTAAAATAACAGCTGAAATCTATGAGTAATCTACAGCTCTCCCAGTTTTGCCTATAGAACTGGCGGCTCATTTGCAATATCCTAGAATGCCTAGAGCAAACATCGAGTTAACCCTTTTGAAGAAATAGCTTTTCAGCTCTAAATTTGGTCATGAAACTTCTAAATATGAAGTTTCCTCCCAATACCTTTAAGAGTTACTCCGGAATCGTCGCCACAAAAAAAAAACGGGCACACACACACACACACATACAGACATTTTCTTGTACCTTGGTCAAAAATGTTCAGGGGAGCCAAAAGGACCTATTTCCGCTACAATCTTTTCGGCACGATTACAATACTTTGTCATGCTACGTATGATAAAATAATATAAAGAATGCAAATTTTAAAAATCGGATAGACAAGTGCTAGCGAATTTTAAAAGCTTTCAACTAATGAAACAAAATTTAAGTTGGTTGATCCGTCTAGAAGGAATCATTGATACCGATTCTGAAAACATGGTTTTGAGAAAACAGAGTTTAAAGCTTTGAAACAAATTTACAGCATTACTAAGTTAAAATTTTTCAACTTCGCACAGTCGCCGGACACATATTATACGTATATGGAAGAACTAGAAGAGCGATCACCAAAAGATCGATCTGATCGATCATCAACAGATTGATCTGATCGATCATCAAAAGAGCGATTTGATCGAGCATCAAAAGATCGGATCTTTTGATGGTACGTAGGTACGTCGCAGGACACGTATCGTATGTAGATGGAAGAACTAAAAGGTCGATCATCAAAAGACCTGATCGACCTGATCGATCATGATTAATCGATCGATGAGATCGATCTCCAATTGAGATCGAAGATAGATCACAAATTACCATACTTGACTGGGCGATTCTAGTCCATAGTATGCCGAATGGCTGCGAACCTCCTGACAAAAAGTATTGTAGCTTCTTTAGTTTCTTGATTTTTTAAAAACAGTTTTAGGAACAGCGTTCTTAGACATTTATATCATCAAAAAATACAAACAAAACTATCATCAACAATAATTCAAAAGTATATAAGCCCTTAAGAAACGCTAGTCTCGACATGATGTATACTTTTTCCGTTCAGTTCGCTGATATCTACTAAATGTACAAAACTGGCCTTCTTTAGAATTTCTTTTCTTAAAGTGTTAATTTATTGGTGCTTGTTTTATTATTTATGTAACTACATGTTTAATCCTGTCGTGATATTAATTATTTGACTATTTGGCGGTTGATGATGGTCCTGTGGTCCGAAACGCGTTCCAAGTAAATAAAATTGTGCATTCAAGAAAAGAGTTTCGTGTCATTACATTATTATGAATACTGCCTCGGCATTATGAACACTGCCCTACAAAATAACCTTGCCTATAAGATAAACATGCATAAACGCGTAATAATACCAACGCTTTGCGAAGGATCACGAATGGCAAGTGTTTGCTGAATGTCCGGAGTGTCTGGGTCCGCTCTTACTCTTTATTCATTTTGCGTACTGCAGATATTTGACATTGGAAATCTGAAACAAAAATATCCCAGCTTGTTTAATTCCGATTGATATTATTTTTAGTACGATGACAAAGATGTGCCACTGCGGGTTTGCGGCAGATTTATAGCAAAATATGCCGTTATTTATGGTACGAAAAATTCGACTTTACTTTTTCTTTGACTGTCTGCTTCGGATTCTCGACTATAAATAACCTAATTAAAAATGTCTACATAGACGATATTTCTGACCGTAACGGCCTTCCCAGAAAATGTACCGCATTCGGCAATCTTTCAAATAATTTTAAAATTGTCAATAAAAAAAATTATTTGTTTGAACATTTTGAACGATACCGTAGAACTTAAATTTTGGAATAACATCGCTACCTGTGAACCCTAAGTACATTTTAGGCAACTGTATAGTAGAGCAACTTTCAGTTTGCATTTGATTAAACAGGAAAACTCGCTCCATTTGCCAGGAAAAGCAAAAACCTAAATACCAGGTATTTATAAAAAGTTAATGTAACACATACTTCGTCAACATTTAAGAGAACATCTAAGTAAAAGTTGTTAGTTAACATGGGTCTGAAAATAAACCGCTTATATGCAAACCACTTCTTTTTACTTTATCATACGCAGTATGGTAAAGTATTGTAATCATGCCGAAAAAAAAAATTGAGATTTTAGCGGAAATAGGTCTTTTTGGGTCCCCTGAACATTTTTGACCAAGGTACAAAAAAATGTCTGTGTGTGTGTGTGTATGTGTGTGTGTGTGTGTGTGTGTGCGTATGTGTGTACTCGATTTTTGTGGAGACGATTCCGGAGAAACTACTAAAGGTATCGGGACGAAAGTTCATATTTAGAAGTTTTATGACCAAACTTAGAGCTGAAAAGCTTTTGGTTCAAAAGCGTCCAAAGGAACTGGTAGTTTATTCTAAGCCTTTTTCAGGGATTTTAGAAATGAGCCGCCATTTCTGTAATTTCGTCAAAATAGTTAAATAATAAATTAAAGCAGAGGAAATTTTGAATAATTTATGCCTATGACATTTTTTGGTAAAATTAATAGTTTAGCTGCAAGAGCAAATTCTATTTGATCGAGATCGGTCGCATCTGCATTGATATGCTACATACTAGCCAGGATTTTGACAAATATTTTTTTGTGCTGTCACCACAGAAATGTCTATGGCTGTCACCACGCTGTCACACTCGGAGAACCCTCGACTATAAATCTGTCAGAATTTGAATTAGCTTTTTAAACTTGACATTTCGTAGAAGTGGTATCAACCTAACATTTTCTATACCGAAATATAACCATTTTTGATTTTTTTTAAAATACGTATTTCTCAAAAAGCAATACAAAAAACGTTGATGTCACTCCTGCCGAAAACTACATAGCGCGACTCGCACACATGCGACGACGACGCTCCGCCATCGGTGACGCGCCGCATCAGCGCTCGTTGTGCTATTCCGTACTTTCGGCACTTGTGAGATAAACAACTATTATTCTGATGACAGTAGGTAGTGTCAAACGCTGATGCTTTGACAATACCTTCGATTGATACTATTGACTATCAAAATATCTGTCAAATCCTGGCTAACTAGTTTAATTTTAATGCAGACACGATTTATCTCAGTCAAATAGATTCTCATGCAGTTAAACTATTAATTTTATATATTGTATGATAAAGTCATGTGCCTGGCCACATCAGGTTTTTTAGTTTTTAACTTGTCTTATCAATGAAGAACTGCCATTTTGAGTTCGTTTCTAATTTTTCAAACAAAACTATTTAACTATTTAGTTTGGAACTCGAAACAGTTTGATTTTGTAGTTCCCACTGTTTTTGTTTGAGTACCGTATTAGTATCAAATATCATTGGCAACATTTTGAACGAGCTATTAATCACGGCCCACACGGTCTGATCACTTCGCGTCTCAAATTCGCTCATTTCTGCGCATGACGTCACTGCGAGAAGGATCTTGACACGGACACCTAGGGAGCCAAACATCCGTAAGTTATTGACTTCTGTAGGTATTTTAGGTTAACAAGTCGACAACCATCTCAACGCTTTAATTGTCAAAAAAGTTTGAACGTCACAACAACATATTAGCTACCATGGCAACGAACGCTACTTCTCGCAATGACGTTAGCGCATAAATGTCATTACTCATTACAACCGTGACAACAATAATTGGCTACTTAGGCAACCATGAAATTATCGCCATACTCACGCTACTTCCGCTTCCTTCTCGTACTGACGTTACTTTGCGTAGCGCGTGAATAGACCGTGTTGGACCGTGTTATTAATGATATTCGTATTTTTTACTTTATCATACGCAGTATGATAAAGTAAAAAAAAGCCCACAAACACAAATCAAAATAAAGAAACCAAAAAAGACAAATCGTTCTTGCCACCACCTGTCATTGTGAGCCAAGTAAAAAACTACGAGTCAATGCGAAATTCCTTAAACAATAAAGAATTCAGGTACAAAGCTACGCTAATGAATTCTGGCGATATAAAACTCAACGTAGAGAAAATCGACGAATACAGGAAACTCACCGAATTCCTAAATGAAGAAAAAGTCAACTGGTACACTTATGAAAACAAACAAACAAGGCCAATTAAGGTCATGGTGAGGCGCCTACATCCAACTTGCAAAAATGATGACATAGTGAAAGAACTAAAAGAAGACGGCTATTCTATAATTGACGCCACGAATATACTAAAACGAAGCGATAAAACTCCACTACCGATGTTTATGCTTACGTTTAGTAACGAGGAAGATATTAAGAAAATCTATAATATTAAATCTATCTTAGGAATGAAGGTAGAAATAGAGGCGGTAAGAAAGCCTAAACTGGTACCGCAATGCAAAAGATGTCAGGCTTTTGGACACACCCACTGCTTCTGCAACAAAGAACCCCGATGCGTTAAATGCGCGGGAAAACATTTTTCGACAGAATGCAAGAAACCAAAAGAATTACCACCAAAATGCTGGAACTGTGGAGATGCTCACCCTGCAAACTACAGAGGCTGTATGGTCGCAAAAGAAATACAACGAATCAGCGACCAGAAAGGGCTACCCAATTTACCAACTCAACCAAAAGGAGGTCAACAACAGCGTGTAAGTAACATCCCAAAATCAAAACCAATTACAACATATAAAAAAGTCTAGTATACAATTGCTACAAAAAATTTTAGAAAGGATGGACAAAATCGAAGAGAGATTATCTAAGCTAGAACAGTAAAAAACACACACATAATATGACTAACGATTTACGAATCGCAACTTGGAATGCTAACGGTATACGAAACAGAAAATTGGAAATAGAAGTGTTTCTAAACACACATAAAATCGATATATGTCTTGTTTCTGAAACACACTCAACAAATCAGACATATCTAAAGCTAAATGGATATCAGGTGTATGAAGCACGGCATCCGGATAACCAAGCTAGAGGAGGAAGTGCCGTAATAATAAAAAATAGCATAAATCACTATGAGCAGTGCCATCTCAAGAGCGCAGAAGTGCAACTTACGGTCGTTGGTATAAAATCAACCAAACAGAATTTTACTGTGGGTGCAATATGTTGCCCCCCAAGGTTCAATCTCAAACAATCAGATTATAATAGATTTTTAGAACATCTCGGGGAAAGGTTTATACTGGGTGGTGATTATAACGCAAAACATCCAGACTGGGGATCCAGATTGATAACCACAAAAGGGAGAGAGCTGAGAAAAGCAATCCAAGCAAGAGGATGTCGATTCCATTCTACAGGTAAGCCAACCTATTGGCCTACTGACCAAGACAAAATCCCGGATCTTTTAGACTTCTTTATAACAAGAAAATTTTCACCAAACTTCATTGATATTGAGGAAAACTTTGATCTTGACTCTGATCACTCCGCAGTACTAATGACTCTAAGCGAAAGCATAATCAAAAAGCAATGTACCCCAACCTTGACCAATAAAACTACAGACTGGGTAAGCTTTAATATAGAGCTTGAAAACACAATACAGCCAAATATCCAGCTTAAAACCAGAGATCAGCTCGACGTAGAAGCCGAGAAATTCATCAACACCATCCACAAAGCCGCATGGAACAATACTAAAGAAATCGCCCACAGAACTATTGGAAATAATTATCCTATGGAAATTAGAGAAATGGTCAAACAAAAAAGACAAGCTAGAAGAAGATGGCAGCAGTCACGAGATCCAGCTGACAAAACCATACTTAATAATAAATCCCAACAACTTAAGCGCGAAATTCAAAAACTAAAAGAGGCATCATTGGAATCCTTCTTAACTAAATTGACTCCCGATAAAGAAACAGATTACTCGTTGTGGAAAGCACTGAGGAAATACAAGAGGCCAGTGGCCTATGTACCACCTATAAGACGAAGAGACGGTACCTGGGCAAGAGACAACAAACAGAAGGCTGAACTTTTTGCAGAACATCTAACAGAAATCTTTCAGCCTCACAACATCGAATCAGAGCCAATCACGAATGAACATATAACCTATGAAGAAGAAGCCATACAGATAGTTACTCCAAAGGAAGTTGCCAGAGAAATCAAGACAAACCTGAATCCAAAGAAGGCACCTGGATATGACCTTATCACAGGAGAAGTTCTTAAGCAATTACCTAAGAAAGGTATTCTTATGCTGACGTATCTAATAAATGCATCGTTCAGACTAAAATACGTCCCACATGTCTGGAAAGTAGCAGAAGTTATCATGGTACCAAAACTAGGCAAACCACCAAACGAAGCCAAATCATATCGCCCAATATCACTGTTACCAATGATGTCGAAGCTCTTTGAAAAGTTGCTTCTAAAGTGGATGAAACCTATCATTGAGAGAAAGGAACTAATTCCTAATCACCAATTTGGTTTTAGAGAAAAGCATTCGACTATAGATCAAGTTCATAGAATAACAGATATCGTAGAGAAAGCATTAGAAGAAAACCTAATTTGCTCAACAATCTTTCTGGATGTGACAGAAGCTTTCGATAAGGTTTGGCACGAAGGATTGATACACAACCTAAAGAGTATGCTTCCTCTACAATACGTCGAGCTGCTAACATCCTATGTATCTGATAGGCTATTCAGAATTAAACAAATCGATGAACACTCGGATCTGAAGGAAGTAAAAGCTGGGGTACCCCAGGGTAGTGTGTTGGGACCAATTCTCTATCTACTGTATACAAGTGACCTTCCACAGCTGGAAAATGTAACAGTCGCCACATTCGCAGATGACACGGCTCTAATGGCAGTGGGATCAACTATTGGAGAATCTACTAGGAATCTTCAACAAGCTACCAATAAAATGTATAACTGGACCAAAAAATGGAAGACCAAGCTCAACGAACTGAAATCTGTCCACATTAACTTTACAAATAAAAGAATCGAGGTCATACCTCATGTAAAGATTAACGACGCCATAGTTCCATATGCGAACACTGCAAAGTATTTGGGTATGACTCTGGATACAAAACTAAGGTGGAAAGAACATGTTAAGAAGAAAAGAGTAGAGCTTGGCCTCAAATATAGAGAACTCTACTGGCTTCTGGGAAGAAACTCTCAGTTGTCAGTTCAGAACAAACTACGAGTGTACAACCAAATACTAAAACCGATCTGGTTATACGGCATCCAGCTTTGGGGTTGCGCAAAAAATTCCAACATACAAGGAATCCAGAGTTTCCAAAATAAAGTACTAAGGAATATGGTTAACGCTCCTTGGTACATACGGAATAGTGACCTACATCGTGACCTAGGTGTCCCGCAAGTCATCCAAGAGATAAAAAGATTCGCCACTAAACACGAATCTCGCCTAAGCCACCACGTCAACGTAGAGGCCCTGCAGCTACTGGACAACCAGAATCTAGTGAGAAGACTAAAAAGAACTAAACCCTTCGAACTAGTGACTCAGTGAAATGTGAAAAAGCAGAGCACATTGCGTGAAGTGTTAGTGCTTCTTGTTTAGGACAAAGTTAATATAGGACATCAGTGGATAGCCTATTAGAGACAAGTACCTAGTTTTAAGAATTCAGATTTAAATTGATGGTTAATCTTTCAGATTAGTTTCAATATGTTAAGCACAATACGCTTATTAAAAAAAAATATATACGCAGTATGATGAAGTATTGCACCCGTGCCGAAAAAAAAATCTGATGTGGCCAAGCACATGACTTTAACATACAAAATATAAAATTAATAGTTTAGCTGCATGAGAATCTTTTTGATTGAGATAAATCGTGTCTGCATTAAAATTAAACTAGTTAGCCAGGATTTGACAGACATTTGATAGTCAATAGTATCAATAGTAGGTATTGTCAAAGCGTCAGCATTTGACACTACCTACTGTCATGAGAATAATAATTATTTATCTCACAAATGGGCCGAAAGTATTGAATAGCGCGACGAGCGGTGATGCGGCGCGTCACCGATGGCGGAGCGTCGTCGTCGCATGTGAGCGAGTCGCGCTATGTAGTTTTCGGCAGGAGTGACATCAACGTTTTTTGTGCTGCTTTTTGAAAAATACGTATTTGAAAAAATCAAAAATGGTTATATTTCTGTATAGGAAATGTTAGGTTGAGACCACTTCTGCGAAACGTCAAGTTTAAAAAGCTAATTCAAATTCTGACAGATTTATATTCGTTCATGACACTGTAGATGTCACATCCGAGCCAACATACTAAAATATAACTACACTCATCGCTATACTTTATGTACAATTTTCCCAATCGTTTTTACAAATAGTTATAACAACGGGTTGGTATTTGTTATCAACAAACAATCAAATTGGTGATCTTATTTTATTTGAATTTTGTATTTTGTACGTTGCCGCACTAGAGCGGCAACGTTCCATATATAGCGGTTCTCCAACCTCTGATGAAATCAGCTGTTTTTGAGTCTGACAGCCATAGATATTTCTGTGGTGACAGCACAAACAAATATTTATCAAATCCAGGCTACTATGTAGTTTCATATCAATGCAGATGCGATCGATCTCGATCAAATAGAATTTGCTATTGAAGCTAAACTATTAATTTTACCAAAAAATATCATAGGCATAAATTATTCAAAATTTCCTCTACTTTAATTTATTATTTAACTATTTTGACGAAATTACAGATATGGCAGCTCATTTGCAAAATCCTTGAAAAACGCTTAGAGGAAACAGCCAGTTTCTTTGGACCCTTTTGAACCAAAAGCTTTTCAGTTCTAAGTTTGGTCATAAAACTTCTAAATATGAACTTTCGTCCCGATACCTTTAGTAGTTTCTCCGGAACCGTCGTCACAAAAATCGGGTACACACATACATACACACACACAGACACACAAACACACACACATACACACACATACACACACACACACACCGAAATTTTTTTGTACCTTGGTCAAAAATGTTCCATCATACTGCGTATGATACAGTAAAAATTGAGATTTTAGCGGAAATAGGTCTTTTTGGGTCCCCTGCTCATTTTTGACCAAGGTACAAAAATGTCTGTGTGTGTGCGCGGACTCGATTTTTGTGGAGACAATTCCGGAGAAAATACTGAAGGTATCGGGGCGAAACTTCATATTTAGAAGTGTCATGACTAAACTTAGAGCTGAAAAGCTTTCGGTTCAAAACGGTCCAAAGGAACTGGACGTTTCCTCTAAGCCTTTTTCAAGGATTTTGCAAATGAGCCCGCCATTTCTGTAATTTCCTCAAAAGAGTTAAATACTAAATTAAAGTAGAGGAAATTCTGAATAATTTATGTCTGCGATATTTTTTGCGAAAAATTAATAGTTTAGCTGCAAGAGCAAATTCTATTTGATCAAGATCGGTCGCATCTGCATTGATATAATATTATATAGTGAGCCAGGATTTTCCAATTTTTTTCAGACTAATGACAGTACCGGTGGTGTCAAATCGTGTCAAATGCTGATGTTTTGACAATATCTCACTATATTTACTGTCAATAGTAAAAAGATCTCATATTGTGATACCGTGTACGGTTCTTGCCTGACGGCGTCGTATAGGCAGCGTGTTCAGCGTATCCAAAATACATGTGTTCTGTTTGTTTTGGTTTGAGGAAGTATGATCATGTATCGAATGGGCTGGGCGACTTGGGGTGGTTGAACATTGATAACACTAGGGTGTTGCATGCAGCAATATTATATCATAAGTTGCTATCCAAGAGGATCCCACAATACCTCATGCGGAAGATACGCTGTAGAACGGATGTCCATAACCTTAATTTAAGATTCAGGGGTTTGTTTGCTCCACCTGCCGATTGCGCTGAGCTGTATAAACGGCCACCTCTCTAAATTATCGTTAAACAGTTTTGGGGAAAAGGTGAAGTGTTGTCTGTTTGCTCAACAGGGGGGACTTGAGCAGTTTGAGCACACATCGGAGGCTGCTTTATTTTTTTTAATCGGCAGGTGCGATGTTTTGTTGAGTTGGTTTTACTGTACCTACGTGTAATTAGACTCTAGAGTATTTTTTTGATTGTTTTTGTTTTGATAAGTTCACGGAATTATTGTTATATTATTGGTACAACTATGTCTTAGTTTAGTTTGCGTAAGAGGTTGAGTAGAAGAGCAAGGCAATTTGGAAACAAGTGTGCTGATCTCCGCCCTAAATATAAATATTATTTTGTTGCATTTAATATTGTTTTATGTTAATAAAGGAATTATTTATTTATTTAATTATTTATTTATCTGTCAAATCATGGCTAACTAGTTTCATTTTAATGCAGACACGACTGATCTCAATCAAATAGATTTTCATTCAGCTAAACTATTAATTTTATATATTGTATGATAAAGTCATGTGCTGGCCACATCAGATTTTTACTTTATCATACGCAGTATGTAAAGTATTGTAATCGTGCCGAAAAAAAAAATTGAGATTTTAGCGGAAATAGGTCTTTTTGGGTCCCCTGAACATTTTTGACCAAGGTACAAAAAAATTTCTGTGTGTGTGTGTGTGTGTGTGTGTGTGTGTGTGTGTGTGTGTATGTGTGTGTGTGTGTATGTGTGTGTGTACCCGTTTTTTGTGGAGACGGTTCCGGGGAAACTACGAAAGGAATCGGGACGAAAGTTCATATTTAGAAGTTTCATGACTAAATTTAGAGCTGAAAAGCTTTTGGTTCAAAAGGGTCCAAAGGAACGGGCTATTTACTCCTAGCATTTTTCAACGATTTTGCAATTGAGCCGCTATTTCTGTAATTTCGTCAAAATAGTTAAATAATAAATTAAAGCAGAAGAAATTTTGAATAATTTATGCCTACGACATTTTTTGGTAAAATTAATAGTTTAGCTGCAAGAGCAAATTCTATTTGATCGAGATCGGTCGCATCTGCATTGATATGAAGCTACATAGTAGCCAGGATTTTGACAAATATGTTTTTGTGCTGTCACCACAGAAATGTCTATGGCTGTCACACTCGAAAACAGCTGATTCCATCAGAGGTTGGGGAGCCGCTATGGAACGTTGCCGCTCTAGTGCGGAAAGTACAAAATTCAAATAAAATAAGATCACAAATTTGATTGTTTGTTGATAAGAAATATCAACCCGTTGTTATATCTAATTGTAAAAACGATAAATTGGGAAAATTGTAAATAAAGTATAGCGATGAGTGTAGTTATATTTTAGTATGTTGGTACGGATGTAACATGAACGAATATAAATCTGTCAGAATTTGAATTAGCTTTTTAAACTTGATGTTTCGTAGAAGTGGTATCAGCCTAACATTTCCTGTACAGAAATATAACATTTTTTTGATTTTTTATAAATACGTTTCATTCTCAAAAAGCAACACAAAAAACGTTGATGTCACTCCTGCCGAAAACTACATAGCGCGACTCGCTGACATGCGACGGCGACGCTCCGCCATCGGTGACGCGCCGCGTCACCGCTCGTCGCGCTGTATATCCGTACTTTCGGCACTTGTGAGATAAATAACTATTATTCTGACAGTAGGTAGTGTCAAATGCTGATGCTTTGACATTACCTGCTATTGATACTATTGACTATCAAAATATCTGTCAAACAATCCTGGCTAACTAGTTTAAGTTTAATGCAGACACGATTTATCTCAATCAAATAGATTCACATGCAGCTAAACTATTAATTTTATATTTTGTATGATAAAGTCATGTGCCTGGCCACATCAGATTTTTTTTATTTCGTACCGTGAAACCCAAATATTTTATTTATATTTTGTATTTTCGATTTTCTGATTCTGCTTTTACTTTAATTTGTTTGTTTTTCATTTAGTATTAAACGGTGTTCTGCTATTCTGTTAAATCGGCCACTTAATGGCAAATATTACAATCACCATGGCAATATACATGAAGAAAAAATAACAAAAAAGATCTGATAAAGCCCTAAAAAGTCCGGCGCGCGTGTATATTTCAAATTCGATATCCAGTCCGCGGGCTTTGAAGTTGAACTAAATGTTTATAAAATTGCATCAGCTAATACTTAGTCGCTTAGTTACTGGTACGAGATTTTGAGTTAAAAATTAAAAACAAAATTGGGAATTCCACGCGTCTTAAATCTTACAGATACAAATCTAAAGAGTCCACTCAACTACCTCATAATTATTTGTAACTTCCGGAGTAGGCATAGGCGTGGTATGTCTCACGTCAAATATTCACATGCTGGTCAAGTAGGCACAGGAAACATCTGCATACCTAATGCAGTTTGAAGAAGCGAGCTGCGGAAAATGAATTACGTTTGCGCATGAACATTAATATGCATGAGCTTCTATTGTAGAATGGTCACATTTAAAGAAGACCAGATGTGATGATGCACGCACTAAAAAATACAATTGTTTCATTAGTGTGCTGTAGAAACCGAAAGCGCTTTGGGCGAAAACACTGCATTTTGCACCTGTACGCTACTTAAAATTGTTCGAAAAACTTGCAACAGTTAATACAGTTGCATATTATAGAATGCCATACCGGGTGAGACTGTCTCTTGTACATAAAAATAGTGGAGGTGCTACCCCAGAAAAATTTGAGCTTTTGTTTTAAAATATATTGTGTGAAAGTAAAAAGAAATTATATATGGAGAAAATGTATTCAGTAAAGTTGATAATATAGTAAAAGAATATAAGAAAAGAAAGTAAAGAAACCGTATTTCTTATTTATTTCCACCTAAATTGTTACATTTAGATTCATTAATATATTTATGTAAAGCTAACATTCACTAAAAATCAAAAAAATTCCAAATTTTTTATATTTTGTCCGTGCATTGTCAAACACACACACACCCACACCTTTACATGCGCACACGCACGCGCACACGCACGCGCACCCGCACGCGCACTCACGCACACGCGCACACACACACAGACACACCCAAATGTTTTTTAACACGATTACAATACTTTGTCATACCATGTGCAAAAAAGTTGATTGTTTCCGTTTATAGTCTTTTTTTCTATGAAAGTAGTCCGAATATTGGAAGTGGTGCAATCATGGTTTCTAGCGCTAGTTACCTCCGATTTAAATTTTAAATTGATTTGTGTCCTTTTTTGAAACTATGAAACTTTTTTTTTAAATGCATGTTTTTAGTACAAAAATTATTTCACTATACAGGGTGGCTCACGGAACTGGTACATTAGCAGTTTCTCTTGTTCTCCTATTTCTGGAAACTTGAAATTTTGAAATTAGAATTTACTCGATCTGAGCTCTTATTCTCAAGTTAACTGTCACGTCCGGTCACTCTAAGTCGATGTAAACATTGTTATCTTAAATTGATTGATATAATATTAATTTTATTTTTGGTTTCCACTTATCAAAATACATGTTTTTAATAAGGTTTCTTCCTTATACCTAAATATCACCATTTTTGAGTTTTTTTGATTTTACTAATTTTTTGGTGATTTTCGTGATTACGTTTAAAATTGAATATCTCGGTTATTGTTAAAACTAGAAGCTTCATGATTGGTGGTCCAAAACTAAAAACATAACCAAATTAGACGATGTTTAGTTCATCATGATATCTTTGTGTTCAAATATTACAACACAATAATTGAATTTTTAAACGTAAAAATATATTTTTTTTTAATGGAACATATTGTATACCGATATGCCATTCGATAGGAAATCTGATTCCCTATCAATCAATATTAGGGTAAAATCAAATATTATATAAAATTAGTAAAATCAAAAGAACTAAAAAATTGTGATATTTAGGTATAGGGAAACCTTATTAAAATAGATGTATTTGGACACGTAGAAATCAAAAATAAAATAAAAATTATATGATTCCATTTAAAATAACAAAGTTGATACCGACTTCCGGCGACCAGACGTGACAGTTAACTTGAGAATATTTTAGCTGAAGAGCTCAGATCGAGTAAACTTTAATTCCAAAATTTCAGCTTTCCAGAAATAGTAGCGAAACATGAGAAATGTACCAGTTCCGTGAGACAGCCTGTATATTTTGTTTGTTTTTAGAAATACAGGGTCCTGCACCTCAACTCCTGTCTTCTGTAGCTCAGTTACTAGTTAAGCTAGGAGTTTGACATTTTGCAGGCTTACCCTGTACTTCAAGGTATGCCTCAGGAAATTATTTTTGATTATACAGGATGTCCGAAAAATGTGCAACGCCATGGTTATATTTTTTTTACTTTATCATATGCAGTATGTAAAGTATTGTAATCATGCCGAAAAAAAAAAATTGAGATTTTAGCGGAAATAGGTCTTTATGGGTCCCCTGAACATTTTTGACCAAGGTACAAAAAAATGTCTGTGTGTGTGTGTGTGTGTGTGTGTGTGTGTGTGTGTGTGTGTGTGTGTGTGTGTGTGTGCGTGTGTAAACGATTTTTGTGACGACGATTCCGGAGAAACTACTAAATGTATCGGGACGAAAGTTTATATTTAGAAGTTTTATGACCAAACTTAGAGCTGAAAAGCTTTTGGTTCAAAAGGGTCGAAAGGAACTGGTAGTTTATTCTAAGCCTTTTTCAATGATTTTGCAAATGAGCCGCCATTTCTGTAATTTCGACAAAATAGTTAAATAATAAATTAAAGTAGAGTAAATTTTGAATAATTTATGCCTATGACATTTTTTGGTAAAATTAATAGTTTAGCTTTTTAGTTTATTCTAAGCCTTTTTCAAGGATCTTGGAAAGGAGCCGCCATTTCTGTAATTTCGACAAAATAGTTAATTAATAAATTAAAGTAGAGGAAATTTTGAATAATTTATGCCTATAACATTTTTTGGTAAAATTAATAGTTTACCTTCAAGAGCAAATTCTATTTGATCGAGATCGGTCGCATCTGCATTGATATGAAATTACATAGTAGCCAGGATTTTGACAAGTATTTGTTTGTGTTGTCACCTTCGAAAACAGCTGATCTCATCAGCATCTCATCAGAGGTTGGAGAACCACTATGGAACGTGGCGCTGTAGTGCGCAAAATTATAAAATACAAATTTCAAATAAAATAAGATCAGCAATTTGATTGTTTGTTGATAAGAAATATCAACCCGTCTTTATATCCAATTCTAAAAATGATACATTGAGAAAATTATAAATAAAGTATAGCGATGAGTGTAGTTTTATTTTAGTATGTTGGTGGGGATGTGTCATGAACAAATATAAATCTGTCAGAATTTGAATTACCTTTTTAAGGTGCGTTTTCATTAGTGATAATGGCAGTGGTAGCAGACGCCGTTATAGTATTTCCAATAGAAAATTGCTAGTGACTCATGTTTATGTACATGCAAACTAATATGTGTCATTATCACGATATGTAAGAAATACTATAATTTCGTATTCTACCACCGCCATTAGCTACCATTACCTACCAATCGGAACGCACCTTTCGTCAAAGTGGTACCAACCTAGCATTTACTATACAGAAATCATTTATTTTTTTTTAAATACGTATTTCTTAAAAAGCAACACAATAAACGTTGATGTCGCTCCTGCCAAAAACTAGATAGCGCGACTCGCTCATATGCGACGGCGACACTCCGCCTTCGGTGACGCGCCGTATCACCGCTCGTCGCGCTATTCCGTACTTTCGGCATTTGTGACATAAATAACTATTATTCTAATGACGTAGTGTAGGTAGTGTCAAATGCTGATGCTTTGACAATACCTACGATTTATCTCTATAGAATAGATTCTCATGCAGCTAAAGTATTAATTTTATATATTGTATGATAAAGTCATGTGCCTGGCCACATCAGATTTTTTTTTTAATTGTATGGTATATATTTCGCGCAAATTGCACCTCGTTAATAAAATTTTGCGACGTGCTTATTAAGTTAGATCTAGTAGTCTCGTTAACAAAGTGTCATTGATCCAAATTATACAGGTGACCAAAATCTAGTGTCGCACTTTTAAAATTTCAAAGCGTGTTATTGTTCTTATTTTAAATTGGAACCCATCCATTTTTTAGGTGAAACGATGCAGAAATATAAAATAAACATTGTTTCTAAAACTGGTTCAAAATACATATTTTTGCTTTATTCGCTAATTAGTCTCTTTATTATGTTTTCCATCAGATGTGGTTGTCTGAAACCCATCTGCGGTTGGAAACGCATGAAAAAATGCGTTTTTGTTTGGGACCACTTATCGATATCACGCTACGGTCTTGCGCATTACCATATTTTACCTACTTCCTAGATTGCAATCGAGTTGAAATTTTGCATATGGACAGATATCTGGTTACAATGCATGAATCAATAAAAAATGCTGGAAACTTTTCCAAAATTTGCAAAGCCTTTGAAATTTTTGAAAATTTATCCAATCGGTTAGAAATTTTGCAAGTGGGCAGATTTCCGGTGACAAAGCATGAATCGATAAAAAAATTGTAAACTTTTCCAAAATTTGCACAAAAATTGAAAATTTGTCGTATCGTTACCTATGGTAGCGTATTTTGTCGCCCCCAGATCTATGGCGCTATAGATTAAGAAACCTATAAAACCTAAACGGAATACTGAAATAATAAATTTTACTAAAAATCTTAAATCTAATATCAAAATTGTTACAAAAATATTGGAGTCGGCGTAACTTGCAAATATGCGCGAAGTTAAACGTTGCAAAAATTTGAAGCGTCAAAGCGCAAAAATGTACATTTTGCATCAGTAACTTAATTATTATTTTTTTTTTTCAATTTCCCTTTATGGTAATAGGTTTCAAATGTTGGAGCACCTTTACCATAACTTATTCTATCCGAAAATACTTATAACTCAATTTCGGTCAACTGGTCCCTTTTCATATCCAGGCACACATATTTTGACGTTAGTAAACACTTTGGGGTTAGTAAACGTCAGTACAAGTGTGAAATATTGCTGATAACGTATTACTAATTACCGAATATCAATATCAAAAAGAAAGATAATATTAATAAAAGTTCTCAAGCATGTAACTATTCAAAATTTTGAATTTTACTACCACGTAACTTCCAGGCCGACTACCATGGTAGAAGAGGAAATCTAGTATGTATATAATAATCATCAAACTCTATCATATCGCCATATACAGAGTTAGTCAAAATTACCCAAACGCCCCCAATAATGCTACAACCGTAAACAACTAAAAAAAATTTCGTGTTAGTTGTTTTGTTTTAAACAATCTATCGTTAAACATAAATTTTTAATATATAGGAAGTTCATTCTATTCTGATATCTGGTAATTTTTCCTTTTTCAAATAGAACCATCCATAATTTTACATTAATTATTTATTAATTCTAAGATTAACTCTAAGAATTTTCTAAATGATTTTTTTTAAATGCACAATTTTTGAGTTATGAGCTATAAATATGAGTTATGAGTCAAAAATAGACAAAATTACCGTAATACCTAAATAATACTGCAACTTAAAAAATGGGTTTAAACAAACTATCGTTTATACTGGAAATTTTGTAACTTTTCCTTTTTCTGATAGCACACATTTTTTTATTGTAGGATTTTTTTTGTAGAAATAATTTTTTTTAATACTATACCATCATTTTTTAGTTATAAGCAATTAATCAAAACTCCTGGTCTTCATATTTAGAATATTTCACACATTTACATTTCTTTTAATTTGGCAGTTATATTTAATTTAATTCTATTTCATAGTTCAATTATTTTTTTGAGTTTTTTCATTTTTTACCCGTTAATGATCGATTAATTGCTCATAACTCAAACATGATGCATTTTATAAAAAAATATTGTTGTATTAGAAAAAAGAAAACGGTACCAAATTTCCAGAATAAAACATTGAAAATATATTTAGAAGCTTGCTTGTTTAAAACCAAAAACCTTTTGTTTGAATTTTTCTTTGAAATTCTTTACGGTTGAAGAATTACTAAGGTGTTCCGGTAATATTGACTAACCATATCCGCCATTTTGAATATATTTGGAAAATCTGACATGACACTTTTAATTATCAATCTTCAAATATTACGGGAAATAAGTTTCATGCAAATTCAAGATTTTTTACATTTGCGGTCGCCGTATTGATTTCGCCATTTTAAATTGTGAAAATCGGGCATTGAATTTGAAGTCAAGGATCTTCAAATATCACAGCAAATAAGTTACATCAGCACCAGACTTCTTTCTAAATTTTCTAGTCACCATAATAAACCGCCATTTTGAATAAAAAAAAATTGACAATGGGGTTGGAATCAGAACCCAAAAAACACTATACATCATAATAAAAATATTATTTAAAAGCTTTAAATTTATTTAAAGCTTTTAAATATATATATTTTTTAATTTGTTTACAAATATTGTTAAAAATGTACGCTGTTTTTCCGTCGAGTTCAAAAACAGTACATGTCCATGATGAGATTTAATTCTCTGTGAACTACCCTATATTTTATCTGTTGGCACAAAATAGCTAGCTGCTATACTTTTTAAGATATTGCCCCGACAACATTATTTTGTTAATTTTCTCAGAACTCACTTCTTGTACTGTTTTCGAACGACCCATTAAATTAATCCCTGGCGTCTGTCCTTTGTCGACTAGCCATCAGAATTAATTGAGTGGTCTGTATCTGTAGACACATCAATCTCATTGATTCAGACCATTTTTGAGTCAGATCAACGTTCTGCCTCCCACATGTGACAAGACGGTCAGTGGTCATATGACGAAACTATTTTTTCAGAAATAGTTTCCTTAATCATATTATAATTAATAGCTTCCATAGATAGATATAATAACGTTTCCTGTTTAGAACAATGGTTCATAAAGATTAAATGGCAAGAATTAAAATGTATAGAAGTTTCCTTGCGACTTTTGTATTCCTATTCGGATATTCGTAGTTGTATAATATAATAACAATTAATATTTTTATTAATTTCGTCGAGTCGACGGTTTTATGACTGTTCTTCATTACCACGGTTTATTGTGGCATTTAAATAAGCCACATATTAAGACGTTGCCTTAGGATTTACAAGTGGGTGTTTCGTTTAACAGGTACCTACGAGCGTACAAGTTGCCTCTATAAATTTGGTGTAATAATGTAATGTTACACCATATCGTTTCTCTCTCTGGTAACATATCAATACGCCAACACACATTCATATTTTATTAATTTAATTTTATATGCAGTATTCTCGGCTGGTGTTCATTTTTTGTGAGAATTTTATGCGGACATAATTATCTGAAATGAAATTAAGTCTGATCTTTTTAGTTTTAAGATAGGTACCCACAAAAACAGTAATTTTAATAAATTTGGTTATGCAATAACATTTGGATTTCGGGATTTTTTTTGAGATTCCATAGTTTTATCACACTTTAGCTGTAAATTTTAGATAGATAACTGGCACCCATGTTTTGAACCAAACCGCAGATGTTGATTAAATGGCAAAATAAACTTAAACCGGACGATCAATAGTTCATTAAATATATGATACGTTTTCGTCAATCCTCTTTGTGCAAAGAAATTACAAAGGTATACTTGAATCGATTGGAATTTCAAAATGGGAGTGGTAAGCCTCAAACAAGTTATGAATATTTATGGTCGGTACTGATGCCAGTGAAAAAATAATCATTTGTTAAACTGCCCGCCCTTTTAATGTTTACAATTATTCGTATTATAACTGGTAGTTTGCTTGAAAATATATCTGGTAATCTTTTAAACACATAAGAAAATGACAGTTATAAAACAAAACAACTGTTATATTCTCTTCTGTTCGATTCCATGTAAAAAGTTGATATGTGTGAATTTGTATCCTTGGTTAGACATAAAAATAAAGATGTATAGAAAACAACTTTATTCTAATATTGTTTTAGAAGTGGATGTTTATTATTTCATATTATATTTCATGTCTACATTCTAATGCCAACAATACGCGTATGTATTGTAAGTAA